>JBAGKK010481625.1:0-16939 GCA_037177015.1 Euceroptres primus
CTCCCCACCACGCTCAGCACCTCGCAGTCGTCTCCACTGGCCCCCAGCACCCACAGGTTTCTCCTTCTCGCTGCTCTGGCCTCGTCGACCGCCAACTCTTTCTTTGTCAAAGCTCAACATTATATACATGTAAATTTTTGACTCTTCAGGAATCGCAATATCAGATCTGAATCAGAAGCACAATCAACACCACCACGTGCTAGAGTCACTCGCAGGACCAGAGCGAATTCTGCAACAGAAGCTAGCAAGCTAGTAACTAAGAAATCTGTTTCAACTCCAGCGAAGAGCCGTCGTTTGGCTTCTATTCCTGTAGAACCTTCCTTTGTAGAAGAGGAGATTGATGGTATTGGTAAATTAAATTAATGTTCAAAATGTAAACGTTAAAACTTGAAACAATTTCAATTGTTTCACTTTCAAATTTTTTTTTCTCTTTCAAATTCAAATTCACAACACTTTCAAAATTTATAAACCTTAATAATTCCAAAACTTTTTTTTTTTTCAAATGGTAGAAACTGCGGAGAAGTCGTCGACCGAAAAGGGGAATTCCTCCCATGAGACTTCGTACAAAACAGACGAAGATCAACTTCAAGAAACAAACGCATCATCCAAAGAGGAGGAAATTGAAAAATTGTCCACCTCGCTTACAGAATCAATACCTGTCGAAGATTCCATCATCATAATCGACGAAATAACAGGTGTCAAATCAGTAGTAAAGAAAAGGGAGAAGTATATCCCAATTAAGCAAAAACTCATGAATCGATTAATGTCCAGCAAACTCAACTATAGTAATAACGACAGTTTAGTCGAAGCGAAGAACGATGACGTCCCTGAATTTGAACTGAAGAAGGACATTTCTAGTCAACAAATACTCCTGAACTTGAATCCGGAAAATGTAGAAACTGAAGAGGATTTTGGAGAAATAATGGAAGCCGAGAAAGAAAGCGATGCAGAAGTTTTTAAAGGAAAGACTTCCAGGAAAAGCAGCGGAAAGAGATCCACGAGGGGTAATAGTTTTGGAGAAGAAAACGAGAGGAGAATGGGTAATTTTAATAATTTGGGGAGTTCTGAGGAAATGGAAACTGAGAGTCCTAAGCAAAAAGACACTCCTTATAAACAGGATAATCCCAATGGAAAGGATACTCCCAGTAAAAAGGATACTCCCAATAAAAAGGATACTTCCAATAAAAAGGATACTCCCAATAAAAAGGATACTCCCAATAAAATGGATACTCCCAATAGAAAGGACACTCCCAATAAAAAGGATACTCCCAATAAAATGGATACTCCCAATAGAAAGGACACTCCCAATAAAAAGGATACTCCCAATAGAAAGGACACTCCCAATAAAAAGGATACTCCAAATAAAGAGCAGACACCTTATAAAAAGCAGACACCTATTAAAATGGAGACTCCAAATAGAAAAGAAACTCCTAATAAAACCAAGACTCCTAGTAAAATCGACACTCCGGAAAAAATTGTCACTCCAAATAAATCTAAAACACCAAAAGATCGAACTCCAGGGAAACGGTTCTCCAACGAATTCACTGTGGATGAAAACCAGGAAGTGATTGACGAAACTAAGGATGAAGACTCTTTCCTCGAACCCATGGATGTCGACATGACAGACTCAGAAGATATAGAAGCAATTGACGTTCCAGAGAGGATGAGTCGCGATTTTAAACCACGAAAAAGCATGGTAGAAATCACGAATGAAAAACACTCAGTTTCGAAAAATCGACATAGTTTAGGGAATAAGCAGATGGAATCTGAAACTTTTGATTTAGCAAAAGAAAAAGGGAAGCTACAAAATAAAAATAGAAAATCCCTTCAGAGAATTGATTCAGAGTCTGATAATCTGGAATCAAAATCCCCATATAACGATCTTTCTTCAGAGGAATATGCTTTTTCAGTTCCTCTTACCTCTAAGAAAAGGTTTTCTATTGAAAAAAGAAAGTCTACTTCTGAAAAAAGAAAGTCTTCCTCTGAAAAAAGAGACTCTTCTTCTGAAAAAAGAGACTCTACTTCTGAAAAAAGAGACTCTACTTCTGAAAAAAGAGACTCTTCTTCTGAAAAAAGAGACTCTACTTCTAAGAAAACAGATGCCTATTCCCTTTCAAATTCTCCAACATCTTTCCAAGTTTTAGTCACTCCTGAAAAAGACGAGCTTTCGAAATCAAAGAATAAGATGTCGATGTCTCTGAGTAAAAGCAGCGAGAAGAGTAGCAGGAAAAGGAAGAAAGAAAGTCCAGAAACCGATATGTATCAACTCACGATGCTGGGATACGACGACGAATCTTTTCTGGAAAAGGATGTGGACAACTTGGAATCGACTTTAACGGAAGAAGACGGTGACGAAGATAGAATGATGCCTGGAAGTCGAAAATCTTTGAGCAAAAGGAAGTCTAAGTCATTGAATGCAAATGAACTTGAGAAGGAAGGAGAAAAAGATTTAGAAGAGAAGAAAAAAACTCTAAAGAGCCTTCGAAAGAAGAAGAGACATTCAGAGGATTTAAGAGAAAAAGAAGCTTCAGAGATTGAGAAGGTAAGAACTCCGAAGGATAAAAATAAAAGCCTTTTGATGACGGAGGAAATGATGGAACCAATTCCAAATTCTGAAGAAGAAAATCTGAATCCTGAAAGAGAGAATTCAAATTTTGGAGAAATTCTGAATTCTGAAGATGAAGAAGTTCAATTCGATCCCCAATTTTTCGATCAGAATCGGAAAAGGAGATCTAAGTCAAAATCATTTGGAGAGACGGAAAGATCAATCAATAGGAAATCTTTGGATAAGAAAAGATCATTGTCTCGCTCTTTGGAAAATAAAATCGAAGATCCTGAAGAGAAGGAGGTATCGAATTTGCAAAACTCTTCGGAAAATGAAGAAAATTCAGAATCTGAACCTAAAGCTCAAATTTCAGATTTGACGAAGCAAAAAAGCAAACCTGTCATAAGAAACATAGAAATTTTGCAGGAAAATGATGCTAATAATGCAATTGTTCAGAGATTTAAATCCAATTCTAAAGAGAAGCAAATTCCCGAAAAGACACCGAAAAAATTGATCAAGTCCCAAACGAATGAGGAAAAATTCAGAGAAGCTGGAGAAAGTGAAGAATTTTCAGAAGAAGAATCCTTGGATGAGGAAGTGTTGGCAACAGTTATAAAGGCTCGAAAAAGTCAGAGCATTGGTACAACTCCCTCTTTAACACCAATGAAGCTGAGACTAGGAAAATTAAAAGACTCAGGGGGAAGTGGTAAAAAATTCAGGCTGAGGAGAAGTACAGAAGAAAATGTTAGATCGAAGATTCCTGCCTTTATGTTCAGCCAAACTAGCAGCGAAAATGAGGTGATATTTTTAATTGAAATACTCGAAAGCGTTTATTTTATCCTATTCATTAGCGTCCTGAAAATCCTTGAAAACGGGGAAAAGGTCTTGATTTTTTTACCTGGAAAAACCTGGAAAAGTCCTTTAATTTCATTCATAGTCCTGGAATTCTTATCACTCTAAATTTGAATGAGTAGTTTTCTTCAAATTACAGGCTTGCTACATCAGGTCAGAGAATTTTGGAAACTCAGATAATTCTGGAAAGTCAGGGAATTTAAAAATAGTCAGGGAAAACTTTCAAAGAGTCAGGGATTTTTTTTTGATTCAACAAATTATAATTATATCTCAATAGTTATAATTATAATTTAACAATTGTTATGTTATATAATTATAATATTACAAAATCAGTGATCACGGTCAGTCTCCTATTTCCCCTTTCCCTTTTATTCTGCAAATCTCCTAAAATCACTTTTTTTATAGTTTCATTTCTTTTCCTCCTTTTTTCCCCTTTTTATATTCAAATTTCCAAATAATTTTCCAAGAATTACACGAAATAGAAACTTGTGATATTAAAAAACTCTTTTAAAGTTTTCTTAAATATCCCAAAATTTCCAAATTTACAAAATCTACGAAAGTCTCCTAAAATCTCTTAAAGTCCTCTAGAATATTTAAAATTGATTTAAACTCCTTGAGAATTCTGCAAAATATTTGAGACTCTTCTAGAATCTTCTGGGTTCACCTGCAATAATCTTATAAAATAATATCCCAAAATTTTTCAATATTCTACAACATATACTAGAATCTTCCAGAATCTTCTAAAATTTTCTGAATACTTCCGTTACCTTCTACAATTTTCTACAGAATCTTTTAGAATCCTTCAAATTCTTTCGAATCTTTAAAACTTATCTGCAATCTGTAAAAATTCTGCAAAATATTCTAGACTGTTTTAAAATCCACAATCATTTAGATTCTTCTGGTTTCTTCCAAAATCCTTTAGAATTTTCTGGATTCTCGTATAATAATCTTTTACAATCTTAAAGAATTCCTAAAAATTCTTAACTATTCTACAAAATATACAAGAATGTTCCAGAATCTTCTAAAATCGTCTAAAATTTTCTGTAGACTCCTCAAGAATATTCTGAAATGTACCTAAAGTTTTGAACGTTCAAATGACAAGCTTTTTTTTCTGAAATCAAATTTATCTTGAAATTTCGTTCAATCTACAAAATAAAAAGAAAAATCATAACCTTCTTTATCATTACACTAGTTTCTATATTAATAAATCAATATTTTAGAAGAAAGAGTTTTGAAATGAAATGGAACAACAAATGTCATTCATTGGAACACGTTCAGAACGTTAAGCACATTATTCTGAAGTGCATTAGAATTTCTAGAATTCTTCAGAATCCTTTAGAACTCTCCCAAATCTATAGAACAGACTTTAATAATTTAACAACCTATCTGTCTAATAATTAAAGATCTAATAATCTTCTAGACTGTTTTCAGAATCTTCCTAAAATTCTGTAGACTTTTTGAAAGTCTTTTAAAAAATGTCTGGAAGAGACGTTATGGAAGATAATGGAACATTATGGAAGATTTTTGGAAGAATCAGGAACTCTCTGGGAGATTCTAAAACACTCAAAAATCTAGATTATAGAGAATTTTTTGGAATTTCAAAAGATTTAATGAATCGACAAGTTTATGGAAAATTAAAAATATTTTAGAAGATTTTAAAATTTTGTTGAAAACTCCAGAAGTCATGATGGATTTTCGAAAATTCAAGAGCATTTCAAAGATTTTAAAGTTTAGAAATTTGAGGAGTGTTTTATTAGATTCTAGACAAGAATCTAAGATTTCTGACGATTTTTTTAAGATTCTGGAGAATTGCAGCTTCCTTCGAATTTTTAAAAGAAAAAAGCTTTCTTCCTTTTTATCTTCAGCCCCTTTCTTGAAAAAAATCCCCTATTTTCCCTAAAATTGAACCACTGCTAAACCATTGTGATCTCGGTATTATATAATTATAACGTTAGATAATGAAAAATTGGTCAGGGAAAATTAAGGGAATTTTGAAATTAGGATTTTGTAGCAACCCTGAATGAAATCAAGAGAAGTCGTTTATCAATTGTTTCAGTAAGCTTATTTAGTAGAAAACTTTTGATTCACTTGGTTAAAGGTTACAAATTGGTTTAGTTAGGTTACTAAATGAATTCACAGTTTTTTTTACTGTAAAATAGTAATTTTTTATTAAAGATTAGTAAAAACGTTTACTAAAGCAATTGATAAACGACTTAGAAGAAAACTTCTAATTCTTCTTCGAGAATATTTCCTTAAAAAATAGTTTTTTGCGCTTGTACAGATAAATGCAGTTAGCTAAACTCAAGAATTTCATAAATCGCATAATAAACACTTTATATGGTTCATTTATAATCGTGTAAATTATTTATATCGTACAGGTTCAAGAAAAAAAGATTTTTTCCGTGAAAGTGTATGGTAATAATTAAAAGATGATACCTGGAAAAATTTATTTTCACCTGAAGAACCTGGAAAAGTCCTTGAATTTTTTTTACCTGGAAAAACCTGAAAAAGTCCTTGAATTTCCCTCACAGTCCTGGAATTCTTATCACTCTAAATTTGAATGAGTAGTTTTCTTCAAATGACAGGCTTGCTACGTCAGGTCAGAGAATTCTGAAAAGTCAGAGAATTCTGCAAAGTCAGGGAATTCTGGAAAGTCAGGGAATTTAAAAATCGTCAGGGAAAGTCAGGGAAAACTTTCAAAGAGTCAGGTATTTTTTTTGATTCAACAAATTATAATTATATCTCAATAGTTATAATTATAATTTAACAATTATTATGTTATATAATTATAATATTACAAAATCAGTGATCACGGTCAGTCTTCTATTTCCCCTTTCTCTTTTATTCTGCAAATCTCCTAAAATCACTTTTTTTTATAGTTTAATTCCTTTTTCTCCTTTTTTTCTCTTTTTATATTTAAATTTCCGAATAATTTTCTAAGAATTATGAGAAATAGAAACTTGTGACATTCAAAAACTCTTTTAATGTTTTCTTAAATATCCCATAATTTCCAAATTTTCGAAATTTAAGAAAGTCTCCTAAAATCTCTTAAAGTCCTGCAGAATATTTAAAATTGATTTAAAATCCCTGAAAATTCTCCAAAATACTTTAGACTCTTCTAGAATCGCTGGGTTCTCCTACAATAATCTTTTAAAATAATATCCCAAAATTTTTCTATATTCTACAACAAAAACTAGACTCTTCCAGAATCTTCTAAAATTTTCTGAATTCTTCTGTGACCTTCTAGAATTTTCTACAGAATCTTTTAGAATTCTCAAAAGTCTAAGATTACTGAAATTCCCTCAAATTCTTTAGAATCTTCAAAACTTATCTGAAATCTGTAAAAATTCTCTAAAATATTCTAGACTGTTTTAAAATCTACAATCATTTAGATTCTTCTGGATTTTTCCATAATCTTAGAACCTTCTAGATTCTAAATAAATAATTTTATTTATCTATAATAATCTTGTACAATCTTAAAGAATTCTTAATACAGTCTTAAAGAATTATGACAAATTCTTTAATATTCTAACAAATATACTGGTATGTTCCAGAATCTTTTAAAATCGTCTAAAATTTTCTATAAACTCCTCAAGAATATTCTGAAATGTACCTAAAGTTTTGAACGTTCAAAAGGACAAACTTTTTTAAGTCCAAAATTCGTGAAGGATTTTAGAAAATTATAAAGTATACGCAAGATTCTGAAAGTTTAGTTCGAGGAGTGTTTTATTAGATTCTGGTTAGGAACCCAAGATTTTTGAGGATTTTTCAAGATTCTGGAGAATTGCAGCTTCCTTGGTATTTTTAAATGAAAAAAAACTTCCTTCCTTTTTTTAAAATCTCCTTTTTCGAAAAAGAAATCCCCTATTTTCCCTAAGATTGAACTGTTGAACCGTTATGATCCCTGTATTATATAATTATGATTTTAATTATAACGACAGATAACGGTAAGGGAAAATGATAAGTTGGTCAGGGGAAGTCAGGGAATTTTGAAATTGGAACTTTGTAGCAACCCGGAATGAAATTAGGAGAAGTCGTTTATCAACTGCTTTAGTAAGATTTTTGTAGAAAACTACATATTCAATTAGTAAGGCTTCCTAACAAATTCATTTAGTTAGTTTGCTAAATGAATTTGTAGTTTTTTACTTAAAAATAGTAATTTTTATTAAAGATTAGTAGAAACAATTACTAAAGCAATTGATAAACGACTTATTAGAAGAAAACTACTAATTCTTCTTAGAGAGTATTTCCTCAAAAAATAGTTTTTTGAGTTTATACAGATAAATACAGTTAGCTCAACTCAAGAATTTCATAAATCGTATAATATACATTTTATCTGGTTCATTTAGTTGTATAAATTATTTCTATAGTACAGGTTCAAGAAAAAAATATTCTTTCCATGAAAGTTTATGGTAATAATTAAAAAATGATACTTGGAAAAATTTATTTTTTACCTGGAAAACCTGGAAAAGTCCAGGATTTTTTTAAAAGAAGAAACGCTAGACTCCCTGATTTATACATTTCATAATATTTTATTTACAGGATGACGAGGAAGGCTCTGTTGAGGAATCTTCGAGAAGCATCGACTCCGATATCGCCAAGGAATATAATTTCAATGGTAAAACAATTACCCATTATTCCGACGATGACGTACCTGCGGATAAGTGTCGAGCCTCAGAATCTGAGTATTCTGATTCTGAAGACGATGGTTCAGATATGGCAGATTTCATAAATGACGAAGTAGAGGACGAAGGTAGCGATGACTCTGTCTTTATTCCCGATCCAGAAAAATCGCCGAAAATATCTGAAAAAGAAATGATTAATGAGGAAACTGAAGACGAAAAAGAAGAAAAAGAACCTTCACCTTCAAAGGATAAAAAATCTAGAAGAAGTCGAAACAGTTCTCTCAAAATTACGCTCTCAGATCAGGAGAAACAAATCAAGGATCAAGAGGGAAAAATCCTTGACGATGAAGGAGAAATTCAAGAGCAGGAAAGAAAAATTCAGGAAATGGAGATTCAGATTCAAGAGCAAGAAATGCAAATTCTAGAAGATGCAAATAAGTCTCCCGAGGTTGAACTCTCTTCTGAAGAATCGGAATTAGAAAGCTCAGCTGATAAGAAATTAAATAAATCCGAATCATCGAAAAGTCCCATACAAAAGTTTGAGTTCAAAGACGATTTAGTCGAGGAGAACAAAGAAAATCTAAAGAAGTCAAAATCCAAGAAAAATAAGAAGAAAGACAAGGAATCAGATCTTTCGAAATCCGGAAACGAGAGCCAGAAAGAATTTAAGCGTAAAAATAAAAGCAAGAAGTCTTCAATGGAAATTGAGACGCATGGCAAGAGGAAAACACGAGAAGGATCGTCAGAAGTTGAAGAATTGCAAGAAGAAGACCTGAGAAAGAAAAAGTCAAAAAAAGAATTGAAGACGACAGCACCAAAAATTCCAGTCGCTTCCTCCACTCGTTACGAAATGTCCGATTCTCAGGATGAGCCTGAGAGCCTAAGCTTTGCAGATGCTCGAAACGAGGCGCTGGAAGCCATGCAGAAGAAGTCAGAGAGCCTAAAAGCTGGCAAGGAGACAAAGAAAAAGAAGAAAAGGGCCAACGTTGAAAAAGTTGTAGTTAAATCCGGAAATGTTAAGCGGTTGCCGGATGAGATTATTCAAGATCTTGAAGATGCTCCGAGACCCAAAAAGAGGCAGAAGGTCTCAAAGAACGAAGATTTTGAAACACCTTCTCTTGGAATGCACGATCGACGTTACAGCCATTCTTCAAAACCCAAAAGTCTTGCTTCTACGAGTGTGTGTGGAAGCACAACTGATTTTGAAGTCGTCAGTCTTCAGCAGCGCGAAAAAAAATCAAAACCCGCAAGCTCTCTGGGTTTGAAGTGGTTTAAGCAGAGAATGTTGGCCAGGAATTATCGCCAGCCAATTTCGGTTTATCTCAGTCATCAAGTGAAAAAAAAGGCCGCTGGCAAGGACCATTTTTAAAGTTGAATGACAAGAAAATAAAAAATTAGGCCATTTTTTGTAAATAAGTAAAAGCGAGTTCTTGGTTCCTTATCGATAATTTAAGTTTAAAGAGATTTTTGAATCGTTTTTTAAAATATTATTATTTAAGTTAAGTAAATATATAATTTTGAGATAAAAGGAAAATTTGTAAGAATGTGAAATGCAATTTATAGTTCTATTATAGTATGAGGTTTACGAAAAATAAGTTGTTCTTTAAAATCTGTTTTAGAGTGCAAAGTTATTTTGTAGCAATTAGTTTATTCTTGGATGTTGGGTGCACTTTGTTTTTGTGTTAGCACATGAGAATGAATACGATTCGATGTAACTTTAGAAAGTATTTTTTTAAAGAGAATATACGAAAGTTTCCCTGGTCGATTATTTGTGTATGTAATGAAACTTTTGTATGAAGGTGATCAGTTGCTATAAATAAATGTCATTTTTGTCGAAACTGAAGAGTTATTTTTTATAATATTTTAATAATTTATAGTATATAATTTTATAAAATTTTAATAATTTAGATTCTGAGAAACGGCGGAAAATTTTAAATAAAATGTATTTAAAGTAAAATTTTAAATATTTAATGTCTGCTAAAAATGTTCTAAATTTTAGAACATTTACATGTATTTAAAGTAAATAATACGTATTTAAAGTAAAATTTTAAATATTTAATTTCTGCTAAAAATGTTCTAAATTTTTTAATATTTTTTTAGAATATTTTTAACAGAAATTAAATATTTAAAATTTTACTCAAAATTTTTAATTTCCCGCCGTTTCTCAAAGGCCCTGCCGCGCATGCGCAATACTTTTATAAAAATTATTTTATTATTTATTTTTTGTTATATTATCGTTAACATCGCTATCGCTTGTTTATTTAAACATTTCTTTTCATTTGACCAGGAATTTACATATCTCAAAGAGTCATCCCATTAGGGTTGCCAGGGCCGACTCGGTTTTCTTACTCACTCTCATAGAATGTGACGTCACGTACTTAAGAGTGAGTGAGACGGTTGGTCGGCCCTGGCAACCCTACATCCATGCAATAACACGTAATTAATGCAAAAAAGGACTCAGACATAAAATGCAAATTGCCTGACATTAAGTTTCCGGCTCTTTAGAGACAGATAATTACGAATGGTTCTTAGTCGTCCAAATAAACATTTCTATGAAATTAGAAAGAAATTTGGTTCCGATTATAGGAACGGGGTGCATTTAAAGATAATCACACCCCTGAACAGGCGTCTGGGTTCATGGTATTAATTTGGGGGGAGGGGGACAAAATGTTTCTGCGTTAAGTTTTGTGAACCCCGCTTGCCGGATTCGGTTCTATTGATTTTGTCGTGTACATCAATCCTACAACTGGAACCGAAAAAATAATTGTTTACGTCAATTTTTCTCGCCGAATTTCATCGTTGACGATCGTCCTTTAATCGAAGAATTGAACTCAATCACCGTAAGTCGATTTTCCCTAATTTCGCGTCGAAATTCCCGTGTTTCGAGCAAGGCTTGCTCGTTCCGAAACGCTTCCCTTGTGGCGTTCCGTCCATTTCAGAACGCCGTGTCATTTTTCTGATATTGTACTTACAGCTCATCTGTTATTATTGCGTGCCGAATATTATTTGCTTTGTCTCAGCTCGTAGCTTCGATTTATTTAATTGAGTAGAAATAATGCTGAAAATTATTCGCTTCGCATTTCCTAATCGACAAATTGTATCAATTAGTAGAGAAAAAAAAGATAAAAGACACCAATATGCGTTATATTCCAATTCGAAAGTTTCTGTAATCGTTTTTTCTTATTTACAAAGCTTTTTCTTGAAATTACGCAGTATCAATTACTCCAAAAAATTCCCTGAGGCGTGAATTTATTTCTGAGTCTAGGGCGTGTTTTTCATTGACAATGAGAACGATTATATCGACTCTGTAAATAGGAGAGATTATAATATACATTGAACTTCGGAGTTGTGCAAAAAAAAAATATGGGCTTGTGTAAGTTGCGTGTGTTCGGCAGGCAAGTTTAATTAAGGGCCATTTTTATTCTCTGTCCGAAATTCCAAACGACGCTTCGCCTCGACCTTGAATTTCTACCTTCGAGAAAATTGTTATGTGCTCTACAGTCCATTTGTTTTTTTATTATTACTGCGCTTTTCATTCAGCAAACTTGAGTAACTTTGTTTATTTACCCTTTTAAATGAAATTTTTAATTGATTGCGATTTACGACGATTTCATTAAAATTGTCTTGAATGCCAGGGTTGCAGTAAAATTCGTGAACTTTGTTGAGCGTTAAGTATTGATTTGTGGTTTGGTGCTACTCGTTTATTTTCATTCCGAAAATATTTACTATAATTCGTTTCAATTCTTGGCATTTTTTTGTAGCAATTTAAATTTGAAAACGATATTAAGCAAAACTGTATTTTAAGTATAACATTATTTATCCCAATTTTTAGAACATCAAGTCTTAAAAACATTTTTGAAGATAGAAACTTATTTTTGTAATAAATCAAATTTATTTGAAATAATTTGAATAACAGTAGACGACAAGTGCCTATCTGCAGTATTTTTATTAATTACATAATTGTAGCAAAAGGAACATAAAAAATTATAATTGTAGAAGAAAGAAGTGTTAAAATTGTACTGCACCAAAACTGAAATTAGTATTTTGAACTCTAAACAAATTACAAACATATCAAAAGCTTTGTTTGAATTCTTATAAACTTTATTTTTTCTGTTTTAACATTCAATTAGTTTTAAAATAAATGTTTTTTGACTGGAACTTTATTGAATTCTAAATATTCATGCATAAAAGTAAAATTTTTTCATTTTTTGTGAATTGAAATATTTAATAAATTTCTTGAGAAGATAAATATGTAATTTTCTAATAATCATTTTCTGACAATATAAAAACTACTTTCTGATTTTTAGTTTTTTTAAATTTCTTTTTTGGAGTCTTGTGATTTTAAAGTGTATATAAAAATTTGCGCAACCCTGGTAAAATACAAAAAGAGCTCGATTCACGAGACTACGAATAATAATCATTTAATGTAAACTACTTAAAGAATTCAAAATGCTATTTACGCTTCGATTAATTGTCTAAATTCAATTCTTCTTGTATCAATGATTACGGAATTTTTCTCAAATCCATCAAGAAAATTAAGCAACGTTCGTAAAATAAGATAAACCCAGAAACACGAAACTACGAACAATATTACGCATATTTCCTGTAAACTTCAACTGCAAGCAAAAAATATTTATATTTACGCTTCGATTAATTGTCTGAATTCAATTCTCCTTGTATCAATGATTACGGAATTTTTCTAAAAATCCATCAAAGATATTAAACAACGCCCTTAAAATAAGACAAACTCAGAAACACGAAACTACGAACAATATTACGCATATTTCCTGTAAACTACAGAAGCAAAACAAATTATATTCTTCAGTCTTATTGTACGACAGTATAAACTATTTTTTTTCTTTGGGTGCTAAAGTTCCATTAGATTTTTCCTTCTTCACTTTTCGTACATAGTAGGTTTTTTTTTTACAAGCGCCAATTATCTTTAACAATTGATTTTTCAAAAAAATTCTATTTTTAATGTTTAGGAATTTTAATATAATTTAGGAAATGATCGTTACTGTTGAATACGTAGTCAAAAATATCCGTTTTCAAAATTTAAACATCCAATATTCCGAATTTCATAGACTAAAAATTTTCTCGGTTTCACATGATTAATACATTTTGTGAAATCGAAAATCTTGATTTTTTTCAACCTGTATAAAACTGAGCAATTTTATGATCAGAAAAGTTATAAAAGACAGTTACTTTGGAAATCATGGAAGGAGAAAAATAATCGGAATTCCAGGACCCATTGAAAAAAAAAATATATCAAGTGTCCCATAGTTACTTTTTGAAGGTAACTGCAGTTTGTAACGTTTCTGGAGCACGAAAATAAGATAAAAAGGGGCATTATTTCTCAAATTTCCTAACCCGAAAATGGAATATTTCAGATCGGGCTCAAACTTTGGATATTCTAACTTAATTATCCTACTAGATAGTAATTTTACCAAAAAAATGTTTTCCTGTTTTGTCCAAAAGAAGCCGAATTAGAGGGGATGAAATTTTGAAGTTTTTGGTGAAAAAACTCTGCTGCTCCTTTCATAAATAATTTTAAAAAATTTAGCCTGGATAAATTTAGATATTTGATGGATTTTTTCCTGACCTTTCGGTTGATCATAGCATTTTTTCAAAATTTCAAAATTTGACCTTCATTTATCAAAATCAAAAATAAAATCTAATTTTTTTTAAGATGGGCCCTTTTGATTTTTTTTAAAAATATTCTAGAAAGAAAGCCGAGATTTTTTACAATAAAATCCTTGAAAAGCAGAAAGGATTTTTTTGTTGTTTTGGAGAAACTGAATTTTGAAAAAAAAAATTCAAACAAATTTTCCTATGGGCGCAAAAATTACAGCAAATTTTTTCAGGTACAGTTTTTGATAATAAACAATAATATAAAAATAGATATTCAAAAAAATGTTGATTTTAGAATTTTTTGAAAATTGTAAAAAATGAAAATATTTTGTATTTGGTTAACTGTGCATTTTTAATGTGCAGCTCACATGTAATTTGCATAATAAATAAAAAAGTTTCTTGCATATTCAAAACGTGCAATTAACTAAATTCAAAATTTTTTTTCCAATTTTTAAAAAATTATAAAATCAGAATTTTTTTTTTTAATATCTATTTTTATTCAGCGTTCTGAATTATCATTCACAGAGTATTTTTAAATTATTTCAAATCTATTTTTAGGTTATTGTTTGTTAATAAAAATTGGAACTGCAAAAACTTTGCCGTCATTTTTGCGCCTAGAGAAAAATTTTTATTTAAAAATCAGGTTACTCAAAATTCAGTTTCTCGAAAAAAATTCCGTTTTGCTTTTCGAGGATTTTTTTTGTAAGAAATCTCAGTTTTCTTTCGAGAATATTTAAAAAAAAATTAAAGTGTCCATCTTAAAAAAAAAGTCGATTTTAATAAATCAACGTCAAATTTTGAAATTCTCAAAGAAATGCGTATGCTCAAACGAAAGGTCAAGAACAAATCTATCGAAAACGTATACGCTAAATTTTTTAAAATTATTTACGAAAGGAGCAAATATTCGCGCAGTAGAGAGTATCCACCAAAAACTTCGAAATTTCCCCCCCTCTAACTCAGCTATTTTTCGACAAAGCAGGAAAATATTTTTTGGTAAAATTACTATCCAGTAGGACAACACTTTAGCCTAAGTTTGAGCGCGATCTGAGATCCCATTTTCGGGTTGGGACATTTGAGAAATAATGGCCCAAAGACAAATTTACAGTGTGAATTTGATTAAACATCAGAATTTTCTTTCTTACAGTTGGTTCTATTTTTATTAAATAAATAACATTTTAAACCCCAAAGGTCTCAAATTCAGTAATATATATTGGGACACTCCATGAATGATCATCTGAAAACGATTGCGGTCATATTTCAGAAAATTTGTTTAATTGGTCTATAATTATGTCTTATACTTCTAGATTCGATTCTTGTATTTTAAGTATTAGTAGATTATGTACCTAGGCAGTAAAGTTGAACTTTATACGAGGATACAGAGTTTAACGTCCTCGCCTTCGGCTCGGACGGTAAAACTGCATCCGAGTACAAAACAACTTTACTGCCGTAGTGCATACGATATTTTATCTGAAATAGGCAGAATAAGCGTGAATTTATCTGCCCAAGGAGCAGGGTTGCGTATGTAATATTCCTTAGATAATTTACGTAGTTTTTTACATGTAAATTACGTACGAAATTTACGTCCCTAGCTTTTTACATGTAAATTACTTACGTAATTTACGTCCCTAGTTTTTACGTGTAATTTACGTTTTCAAGATGGCGACTGCGCTTGTATAGAAAATAAACATAACCTAATTCTTTAATACACCGAAGACACTGACTTGCATGACAGCTTCTTAATTTATTAAAAAATGATTAGAGGTGGCAGGCCCAGAAATTCCCTTTGGAAGGAGTTAAATTTTATTTTAAAGAGGGAAAATGGCAAAAATTTTGCTTTTTGCCCCGGGTGCAATCGAGTGTTGTCAAATACGGCTGAAGAGAGGTTAAGGAATCATAGGTATATAAAGTTCATGATTCCTAAGCTTTGAATGTTTTAACAAATAGAACTATTATTTTATAAGTTATAAAGGTTAGAAAAAACCTTTTTTAGAAAAAGATACGTTTTAGTAGAAGAAATAGGAAGAGACCACTCATTTAAACAATTTTATAAAAAATAATTCACTTAACCTCGCACTTAATGCATTCCGGAATAAGTGAGGTTATATTATGCTCTTTTCCCTCAACAACCTTGAGTGGGTGATGGCGGATCTTTCAAGTCCGCCATTTTTTACGTTTATTACATTTTTACGTAAAATACGTATTATACGTATAAAAGTTTAAGTTACGCGTAACCGTGCAACTCTGCCAAAGAGTGGAAGTAAAATGGCGCTTGATTGTACCGCGTACGCACGCGCGTGAGGCGACGTTATAAGTCCAAAATCCACTTCGTAGTTTAACGTAGTTTTAAAATGAATTAAAATTAAACGTAATTTTAAAATGAATCAAATTTTTCTTTTTATAAATTTTATCCTGTTCATATTTTTTGTTATTTTCTGTTGTTATGCATTGTTTAATATAAAGTCACGAATTCATTTGTTTTTGTTCATTTTTTGTCTTAATTTACATTGTTTTTTTAATCCGTACAAGGTAAATTCCTTTCACGCACTCTCTACAGGCATACTGGTGCGAATCGGGATTTTCTGTTTTCGAAGTTCGTTATCTCCTTGAAAATTATAGATAACACAGCCACACAAAAAAAAGTCTGGTACTTTTGGCCCTTTTGACGAGACACATGTATTATTATGTATTTTGAGACGCTGAATCCGGATCTGAGGTCAAAATAGCACCTTTCACGATTGGTTTTCGGCATAACCTCAAAAAACCGTACTTTGGAGTATATGATGGAAAAACATGTTGTTTTACGGGATTCAAGCTGCTGATTCCAAAAATAGAGCCAGATTAGTTATATAACTGACAATTCTATGACATAACCTCAAAAAAAATTCTTACAGCAGCAATAGCCAGCATTGCATTTTTATGGATTTTGAGCCACAGAATCCAGTTTTTAAGTCAAATCTGCATAGAAACGAACAAATTTGTTACATTATTCCAAAAACATACTGTATTACAACAGTCTTCTCTTAGAGAATTCTTTCTCATCATATTTATCGTAAGTAAGCTTATTGCGTTTCTTCTGAATTATGAGTTATGACCCTCTTGTGTTATGATTCAATCATAAATCTTTGGACTGGAATGTCCATTCATTTACATCCATTGAATTCACTTAAATATTAAGTGTCATTAACTGCTACTGCACTAGATACTGGAAATGATGACAACTGCTCTGAAAAGAGATGTGTAGAATGATTCACCTTTCAGCCCAGTCAGTAACGAAGCCAGCGAAGGC
>JBAGKK010481646.1:0-16938 GCA_037177015.1 Euceroptres primus
TAACCTCAGGGGCCTTTCCTCTATCCGCAACCTGAGGACGCGCTACGTAGTGGTGACAGGTACCCACCAAGTAGATAGAAATTATTATTAGACTAATTAATTACTCTTTCTGATTGTACAATAATATTTTTTTACTTAATGTGCATTTAAACTAATTCTAAAAGATACATGAATTCTCATCAGAATTCTATAGAATTTTGACTAGAATTTTTCTCAGAATTCTATTCGGTATCCCAAGACCCAATAAACCGAGATTTCAGTGTATTTTATAATCACAAAAATTATTGGAAATATAAGCACATGAAACAATATATAACATGCCGTGAAATAAAGTACAGCATTTTGATCCTAAAAAACTATTAATAATATTTTTTAAGAACAAAGAACTATTGAATATTTGCATTGCAAAAGAAATTTTATTTTATTTTTAATTGCACCTAAAATTTTAATTTTTCTATTGAAAAAATAATTAAAATATTTTTTCAATTGTAAAATATTGAAATTATAAGCACCTGAGATTATTGAAATGGATTGCGGCGAAATCATTGCGCACGAAATTTAGTAACTTTGTGCATTACTATAATATAAAGAAAATTAACAAGTAAATTGCAGTGACTTTCTTATTTTCAAAAAAAGAAATAAAATCTCAAAAAATGAATCAAGAAATATGATACTGTGGCTATACCGGCCAATTTTTATGTATGTTAATCGATTCAATAGATTTGGCTCTTAAAGTGAGCAAAGATTAAAAATTATAATTTTTCAATTTTGATGACCCATTAACCAAAAAACATTTTCAGATATTTAAGTTGAATTACTATTAAAAGATATAAAAAATAAAGAAATCTCAACAATAACTTGACACATACAAGAAGTTGGCCAAGTTCAAACAAATTTCTTACACTCCAATTGTGATATAAAAAATAGTTTGCCAGGTGAAATATACAACTTTTTTTAAAATAAAGAAAACATTATAAAATAAAATCTCGTCATGAAATAAAAAAATAATAATTTCAATAAATATATCGAAAAAGTTTTTAACCGGGCAGGATTTGTTACATTGAATTATTAATCATCCGTACAAAGTTATTTTTTTATATTCAGTATATATTCATTGAAATTATTTGTTTTTCTTTCATTAGGAGATTTTATTTTATAATTTTTCTTTATTTTAAAATAGTTGCACATTTTACTTGGCAAATTATTTTTTATCTCACGAATTGTAATGTAGGAAATTTAATTTTTTGAACTTAACTTTTTAAGGGAACGTGAAATAAATTAGAACAAAAATTAGAAAGCAGAAATGCATGTTTAATATTTATTAATAAATTGAGTTAAAAGTGCTTAGATACTTACAAGATGTATTCCTTACGGGAAGATATGAGACGATTCAAACAAAATGCAGATGCAGAGGATTCAAAACAAAAGTTTTTTTAAACAACCATTGCTTTGGTTTCAACGGTGATTTTTGCCTTACGAAGCTCAGTTAATGTGAGTTATTAGCAATTAAATTTTTAGTTTTTATGTTAGGGTAATTTTCCGGAATTTTTTTAATCTTTGGGGTGAAATGAGGATGATTTCCGCATTTAATAGGGGGATGGAACTTTTTGTCGAAGCTTTGGGCATCGAACAGAGTGATGATCAAAAGTCAAATTTTTAGTATCGTGTATTTTTTTTCGTTTGTTTTCGGTTTTAAACGTTGTAAACTTCGATGTCATTACAAATATCGAATAATAAGAAATTAATAAAACGTATATACCCATATTTTTGTTAATATAGGAATTATAATTAAATAAATTAGTTACTGTTTCTAATTGGACAATAGAATTTTTTTATTTAATGTGCATTTAAACTAATCCTAAAAGCTACATGAATTCTCATCAGAATTCTACAGAAATTTGACTAGACTTTCTCTCAGAATTGTATAGTATTTGGACCAGAATTTTTTCAGAATTCCGCAGAATTAGGACTAGAATGTATGTTAGGATTGTATAGAATTCAGACTATATTCATAAGTAGGATAACTATTTTTATTAATTTTAATTCTATTAGAATTCAGAGTAGGATGACGTGGTACTCATTCTATCTAAATTCTATAGAATTTTTCCAACTAGGCAGAATTTTCATCAGAATTCTATAGAATTAGGACTAGAATTTATGACATAATTCAATAGAATTCAGAATAAAATTTATATCAGGATCATAGGGAATCCATTCTATTTAAATTCTGTAGAATTTTTCCACCTGCGCAGAATTTTTATCAAAATTCTGAATTTTTATCAAAATTCTATAGAATTTGGACCAGAATTTTTTCAGCATTCTTTGGAACTAGGTCTAGAATTAATGTCAGAATTGTACAGAATTTAGACTAGAATCACTCATTTCAGAATTGTGTAGAATTCACCTCCGGATTCTGTGGAATCCATTCTACTTAAATTGTATAGAATTCTTCCACGGAGAATTCTCATCAGATTTCTATAAATTTTGGAAAACAAATATCGAATGTTAAGAAATTAACAAAACGTATATACTCATATTTTTGTCAAAATAGAAATTATTATTAGACTAATTAATTACTGTTTCTGATTGTACAATAGTATTTTTTAAATTAATGTGCATTTAAACTAATCCTGAAAGCTACATTTTTGTAATGAAATAATTATATTCTTGATCTTGTCACGTAATAAGTGTGATCTATCTTGAACTACTCTTGTATGTACGCCTAATAAAAATTAATACTGTACTTAAAATGTTTCATCATTGCAATCATTTTTAATAAATTACAAAACTGTTTGAAAACTGTGTAATGATTATTATTATTATTATTATTTACCTTATTTAGAAAACAGTATTTCTAGTAGGGGTTCATTGATCTCAAAACAGGGTGTCTAGCGATTACGCCATTTAAAATTCCCGGGTTTTTCTCGGTCAATTTTTTCCCCTCGATCAAGTTAAAAATGTCTTTTTGTTATTTTTGAAAGTAATAATATACATAGAAATAGGAATTTTAACATAATATGCATATATAAAATTTATATCGTAAAGAAAATAATTATTTCTTTACACGCGCTTTTATCTTTAATCAGGGTGTCTAGTGATCAGGTCATTTAAAATTCTCGTTATTTTCCTGATCAATATTTTTCTCCCGATCAAGTTAAAACTGTCTTTTTGTTATTTTTGAAAGTCAAAGTATACATAGAAATGGGAATTTTAACGTAATATACATATGGGTTATTCCATATCAGATTTACAACTAAAAAATCGATGGCAGCGAAAAATTTTTCTCGCATTCTTTAGAATAAAATAATCGACACATATTTTTTTTCAATATCATATTTTTTATTTTCATACTATGATTTTTTAAACTTTTGAAGTGTATAAAATTCAACCTTTTTTAATCAATAATAACTCGAAAATTATTCGTTTTTAGGAAAAATTCTCATCATTAAATTTCGTATTTCGTATAGTTTTTTTCGGTCTGCAATTATTTATAATTGTATTGAAAAGGTTGTGTGCAAATTTCAGAATGGGCCGAGTAATAATTCACGAAATATTTAAATTATTAGAAGCTCATCACGGCGCTCACTTAGTTGCCTCGCTCGGTGCAGCGCGCGCCAGGATTTGAGCTCGGTTTTTGCTTCTAATAATTTAAATATCTTACACAGCCCACTCTGAAATTTACACACAACCTTCTCAATAAAATTATAAATAATTGCAGTCCGAACTATAAAAAATGTTCGCTGCAATCGATTTTTTAGTTGTAAATATGATATGGATTAACCCATATACAAAATTTATATCGTAAAGAAAATAATTGTTTATTTACGCGTGCCAAGCTTATCTTTAATCTCAGACTAAAGTGATAAATATTAATCAAAAGTACATATTTTAAAACTTTCGTAACACGTAAAATAAATATTTTTTAAATTATACAGTCAATATCACAAGTAGTTTTTTAAATGCTATTAAAATTTGAATAAAAAAAATAAAATATAAGTATAATCCCGATCTTAAATAAAATTCCCGGGGTTTTCCAGATTTTTTCCCGGTTTTTTTCCAGTAAAATAAACTTCCCGGGTTTTTTCCAGTAAAATAAAATTCTCGGGTTTTTCTCGGTAAAATAAAATTCCCGGGTTTTTCCCGATTTCTCTGTCCGCTAGACCCCTGCAAAAATTTATCAACAATAGAAAATGAGAGTTTCTTTCGTACGTTACATATTTTAAAGTAGTCAGATTGCATATCGGTAACATTTGAATTACTGCCAAAAAAATGTTGTACAAAAAAAAAATTTAGGGGCTTTTAACCCTAAATAACTACCCCTAATAAAAGTACATAAACTTTCAATATGTTTCAGCATTTACAAGCGCTTATATTATATAGTGAACGAATGGTTTCAAACGCCGTATGAGCTTTTGAAATATAAAGTGATACATATCAGGGGTTTTTACCCCCAAAAAATCAACCCCAACTGAAGAACTGGAATCTATGTAATACATTTTATTATTGCTAGCATTTCCAGTTCTTAAAAATACAAATTATTCATTTGTTTCTACGTATATGGTGAAAAACGCATGTTAAATGTACAAATTTTGGGGGTGGGTTTCATCCCTTAAAACACCGCATGGGCAGATAAGAAAGAACACGTGTCGCTTGGTTTTTTGAGTACTACAAAATATCTGAGAGTGAACAAAATCGGAGAGGAACACCTACCTAATGTTCCTTGTTAGAGAATCTTCAAATTCGTTAATGGATCTCAATAATATATATAAGGATTGATATGTATGGGCATAAGCAATAAAAAGATACAGACGAAATAAGTTGGGTTGAAGATAAACGTTGATTATTAATTCTTTCTTTTTCTCCAAGAAAATAACTATACTCAAGTTACATTATTGTTTTTATAATATTTACAGTCAAATACGAGAACTCATTTTCACAGAAAATTACTCTATTGAACAAAAAGGGGGTTTTCTATAAAAGCCTGGCTTCTGTAGAATAATTAGAAGGACTGGAATCGTTTTCGATTTTCAAGAGCGAGCAGAGTCGCCATAGTTAGTGACACTGAGGATTAACCCTTCCGATAATTTCTCGTCCTTTCCGGCTTCGTTGGAAATGATCGGGTCCCGTCGCTCGAAAATTCACCCCGTAATCGACGGACAAAAAGTAATTTCCCATCGAGCGCGACAAAGGGTGATTTTGCATGGGGTCGTCGCCGATAGCCGCGGGGGTGGTAGTCACTAGTGACCGGTGCACGTAACGACCAGTCTCCCTCCACCCCTACCCCCAACCCCTAACGAGAAAGCCACGTGCGTTCTATGCGTAAAACTAAAGATGTGTACGAGCGAAACCAAACTCCCAATATGTAGGGCTCTGGGACATTTTTCGATTTTTTAAATCCTTTTTTTCGGCTCTCGCATTATCGGGGCTAATCTCATTACGAACTGACGCCACGTTGCCATAATGCGAAACCCATCGATTTACTAGCTGCATCCATTATTTTACAGTTTTCTGGAAATTTTGCACGTTAAAAGGTTATGTACGTCCCATCTGCTGTACTGTTTATTGCATTTTTTAAAAATATTATAATTTTGGATCAGTCTACCTGTAGTTTGAATTTATTTTAAGTTTCTAGTGTCAAGACTAATGAAAAGTTTATATATGACCAGGTGCAAAAATTCTATACAATTTAAGTAGAATGGATTCTGCATGATTCTGTCATGAACTACAGTCTAAATTCTATACAATCCTGACATGAATTCTAGAATAAATTCTATATAATTCTGACATGAATTCAAGAAGAAATTCTATAGAATTCTGACCATAATTTATCTCACAATTGTATAAAATTTGGACTATAATTGATCTCAAAATTGTATAGAATTTGGACTAGAATTCATGGCAGGATTGTATAGAATTCAGACTAGAATTCATGTCAGGTGTATGTAGACTCCATTCTACTTAAATTCTATAGAATTCTTCCGCACAGAATTCTTAGCAGAATTCTATAGAATTTTGACTAAAATTTTTTTTAGAATTCTATAGAATTTTGACTAGAATTTCTTCAGAATTCTATAGAATTAGGATTAGAATTCATGTCAGGATTGTGTAAAACTTTATAAAATTTTGCTATGCAGAGTTCTTATCAGAATTCTATAAAAATTTGGACTAGAATTTTTTCAGAATTCTGCAGAAGTAGAACTAGAATACATGTTATGATTGTATAGAATTCAGACTAGAATTCATAGTAGGATAACGGAGTATCCATTCTATCTAAATTCAATAAAATTTTTCCACCTGGGCAGAATTTTCATCAAAATTCTATAGAACTTGGACTAGAAATAAAGCCAGAATTTATGTAGTACTCAAATTTATGATATGATTCAATAGAATTCAGAATAGAATTTATATGAGGATGATATAGAATCCATTCTATTTAAATTCTATAGAATTTTTCCATCTGAGCAGAATTTTTATCAAAATTCTATAGAATTTGGACCCAAATTTTTTCAGAATTCTATAGAATTAGGACTAGAATTCATGTCAGAATTGTATAGAATTTGGACTAGAATCATTCATGTCAGAATTGTATAGAATTCACGTCAGGATCATGTAGAAATCATTCTACTTAAATTGTATAGAATTCTTCTCCGGAAAATTCTCATCAGGTTTCTATAAAATTTGGGCTAGAATTTTTTCAGAATTCTATAGAATTAAGATTAGAATTCATGTCAGGATTGTATATAATACAGACTAGAAATGATATGAGGGTGATGTAGAATCCATCCTATTTAAATTCTATAGAATTTTTCCACTTGGGCAGAATACTTATCAGAATTCAGACTAGAATTTTTTCAGAATTCTACATAATTAGGACTAGAATTCATATCAGAATTGTATAGGATTTAGACTAGATTTATTCATGTCAGAATTATTTAGAATTCAGACTAAAATTCACGTAAGTGGTATGTCGAATCCATTCTATTTAAATTCTATAGAATTCGTCCGAGCAGAATTCTCATCAAAATTCTATAGAATTTTTACTAGAACGTTTTTCGGAATTCTACAGAATTAAGAGTAGAATTAATGACAGAATTGTATAGGAATCGGACTAAAACTTTTTTCGGAATTCTACAGAATTAGGACTAGAATTTATGTTATGATTCTATAGAATTTAGACTAAAATTCAAGTCAGAATTATGTAAAATCTATTCTACTTAAATTGTATAGAATTCTTCCACGCAGAATTCTCATCAGAATTTTATAGAATTTTGGCTAGAATTATTTTTCAAAACTAGAATTTATGTCAGGATTGTATAGAATTTTATAGAATACTTCGATGCAGAATTCTCATCGAAATTCTATAAAATTTAGCCTAGAATTTTTTCAGAATTCTAAATAATTAGGACTAGAATTTATTTCAGAATTGTATAGAATTCATACTATAATTCATAGCGGGATTGTGTAGAATTCATTCTATTTAAATTATGTAGGATTTTTCCTTATGGGCAGAATTCTCATGAGAGAGAATTCTTCCAAAGTCCAGTCCAAATTCTATAGAATTTGGACTAAAATTTTTTCAGAATTCTATAGACTGAGGAGTAGAATTCATGTCAGAATAGTATAGAATTTGAACTAGAATCATTCATGTCAGAATTGTATAGAATTCACGTCAGGATTATGTAGAAGCCATTCTACTTAAATTGAATATAATCGTGCACCAGAGAATTCTTAACTGGTTTCTATAGAATTTGGACTAGAATTTTTTCAGAATTCTATAGAATGAGGTTTAGAATTCATGTCAGGATTGTATAGAAATGAGACTAATTTTTTTCCAAAATTCTGTAAAATTAAGTCTAGAATTTATGTTATGATTGTATAGACTTTAGACTAGAATTCACGTGAGAATTATGTAAAATACATTCTACTTAAATTCTACAGAATTCTATCGAATTAGGATTATAATTCATGTCTGGATTTTGTAGAATTTTATAGAATTCTTCCATGCAGAATTCTCATCAGAACTTTATAAAATTTGGGCTAGAATTTTTTCAGAATTCTAAATAATGAGGACTAAACTTTATGTCACAATTGTATAGAATTCAGAATAGAATTCAAAGCGGGAATATGTGGAATTTACTTTATTTAAGTTTCCATCATCATCATCATCATCATCAAATTAAATCATCTCATCAAAATAGAATTTTTCCTTCTGGGCAGAATTCTCATCAAAATTATAAAAAATCTGAACTAGGATTATTTCAGAATTCTATAGAATTAGGACTAAAATTCATGGCAGAATTGTATAGAATTACGACTAGAATTCATGTCAGAATTGTATATAATTTGGACTAGAATTATTCATGCCAGAATTGTATCGTATTCAGACTAGAATTTACGTCAGGAATCTGTAGAACCCATTCTATTTAAATTCTATTGATTTCGTCAATACAGAATTCTTATTAGAATTTCATAGAATTTGAGCTAGATTTTTTGCAGAATTCTTTAGAATTAGGATTAAAATTAATCTCAGGATTGTATTAAATTTAGTCTAGAATTCATATCATTTAGTCTAGAATCCATTCTATTTAAAGTCTATAGAAACTCCCGAAAAAACGGGAGTATAAAACATGCCGTCAAATAGAGAAAAATCTTTTAAAACACCCCGTACAAAATTAAAATTGTAGAAAGTATAAAAATATCGCAAATGATAGTCATGAAATCAAAGACGTTTGGAAAATAAAAATTGATTTTATTTTATTCACTGCAATTTTTCAAATGTAATTACAATGTTTCTCCAGAAAAGTGAAAATTCAAGCTAATAAAAAATCTAACAAAAAAAATTCGTAAAGAAAATTTTTTCGATCTTGACCTTTTTTAAGTGATTTGTGTTGTATTCTTGCAATTTCTATTATTGATTTTAAAGTGTAAAGGGCAGACCAGCCAAAATTTTCCTTATGAATTTTTTTTGTTGGATTCTCTTTTTAAGCTTGAATTTTTACGTTTTTGCAGAAAAAATTTCCTTTTATTTTGAAAATTTTAGTGATTTTATTACTTTTATTAGCGATAAGAACTGATTTTATTTTATTTGGCAAATGTCTTCGATTTCTTGACTATCATTTGCTAAATTTCTATACTTTCTAAAATTTGAATTTTATAAGGGGTGTTTTTCAAAGATTAAAATATTTGACAGCACATTTTATACTCCTGTTTTTTTGAGAATTTATTTTTGTAAGATTTCATTTTTTTAAATAAGAAAGTCACTGCAATTTATTTATTAATTTTATTTATGTTACAGTAACGGACAAACTTACTAAATCAGGCACAATAATTTCGTCGCAATCCAGCAATCCTTGAAATTACTTCTTCTTAATTTTTTCTTTTTATCTCAATACGATTTATATTTTAAATACTTTTTATTTTATGGTTCAAAATAAGTCCTAACTTTTTCATTAATTTAAAAAGATTTTCGTCGCAATCCTTGAAATTACTTCTTATTAATTTTTTCTTTTTATCTCAATACGATTTATATTTTAAATACTTTTTATTTTATGGTTCAGAATAAGTCTTAACTTTTTCATTAATTTAAAAAGACTTTGACTGAAAAACATCAGAGAAAAATTTTGAAAATTAAGGGTATGAGATACATAATGATGTCACGAATTATCGACCGATTTTTATTTACATGCGGCAGACGTATTTAAAAAAATGTAAATGTATTGCTGAAATTATGGGGAATAATAAAGACTATATCATAGGATCGATGTCTGGTGCGTTTCAGTTTTTATTTTGAAAAATAAATTTTTCAAAAATAATTTTCTTTCAAAATAAAAAATGGGACGCACCAGACATCAATTCCTGGATATATTCTTTATTATTTTCCAAAATTTCAGCATTATATTTGTATTTTTCTCCCCGTTAAATATTATTTAAAAATCGGTCGGTAATTCGTGATCTTATGGATCAAATACCCTTAAAAGGCTTACGTATTAAAAACTAAAATTACATAATTATACTTCATTCGTAATATTCTTATGTTTCTTCTTTTAAATCCTAATTTTGGAAATGACAAATTAAAATTAATTTTGCAATTGAAAAGTTAAAATTTTAGTTTTTTATGCTTCCTGTAAATTTTAAGTTTTTAACTGGAAGCTTAAAGTTTAGTTACAATTAAAATTAATCAGAATAAAATTTCTTTTGAAATGAAAATTTGTCAATAATTTTTTGTCGTTATAAAAACTAAATATTAATAGTTTTTTGGGATAAAAATCCTGTACTTTATTTGTCGGCTTGTTTTTTATTATTGATGAAATTAAAATCTTATCAAAAGTTTAATTTATAATGTTTAATGTATTGTACAAAATATTTATATTATGCAAATAAATGCATAAACATCCTTACAATTATTATAGCATCATTGCAATTATTATACGAATTACTGGCAATGACTAAAATTTTTTCAAAATTCTATAGAATTAGGATTAGAATTCTATAGAATTTGGAATAAAATTATTCACTTCAGGATTGTATAGAATTCGGACTAGAATTCACATCAGGATTACGTAGAATCCATTCTTCTTAAAATCTATAGAATCTTTCCACCTGGGTTTATAAATTGTAAAACAGGAACAGGTGTTAATTCGAACAAATAAAAGTGAGGTATAAATAAACGGTAGATTTTCCAAAATGTTATGGTTGGTAGTTTGACTTGTCGATTTTTGTGCGATGGCAGCTATCTCATTAGGAGTTTAATGATTCGGCGCGGTCATTCGGTACCGTCCGGTAATTATCATTAGGAAGCGGCTGGTTATTCGTGGGGGGGGGGGGGTGAAAAATCGCGACCGAATGCAGGGCGGCACGGAAATTTACCGAGAATCGGTAGTGCAGATGGCAGAACGATAAATCGGTATGGCCAACTGCTCGAGCCAACGAGCCATGCCCAGTTTGGCTTGGTCTCTCTCCACATCGCGAATCCATACCGCCATTCGCAACACACTATTCTCCATTATCCATACTCAACTCCACTTTACTCCACTCTACTCCATTATGCCAGCACCGCGTACAAACGTGATTCCACCCACTGATGATCACCCTAAGTCCATCAGGGTGAACGTCACTTTCTCTCAAAACAACAGCTAATACACTTCATCCCATTCTACCGCCCAAAAAGAAAAAAAAACGAGTTTCCCATTTCCTGGAATTTTCAAAAAATAAAGTAACCCTTGATTAAAACTTCCAAACTGGACTGAATAATCAAAGGAAAACTTTTAGACTAGCAGTGCTTTCTGAATGATTTTAATTGAAACATAATGCCCAACGGATCCAGTGATGCTCCAACAGCATTTCATTATTTCATGGACCAAATTAAGAATAAACTAATGCATGTTGAAGCTTGCATTGATCCTCTGGTATTACAAGAGTTGGAAATGTTAAAAGACACTGAGGTCTTAAATGTTTCAAATTATATTATACCACATAAAAATTTGGTAGTACATCATTCCAAGGTGGAAAAATTCTAAAGAATTTAAGTAGAATGGATCTTGCATAATCCTGACATGAATTCTGGTCCGAAATTTATGCAATCCTGACATGAATTCTAGTCTGTGTTCTGTACAATTCTAAAATGAATTCTATACAATCGTGACGTGAATTCTAGTGCGAATTCTATATCCTGACATGTATTCTAGTCTTAATTCTATATAATTATGACGAAGATTCTAGACTGAATTCTATACAATTCTAACATGAATTCTATACAAATCCAATATTAATTCTTAACAATCCTGACATGAAATCTGGTTCGAATTGTACTGAATCTTGACATGATTTCTAGTACTTATTCTATAAAATCCTGACGAAGGTACTAGTCTGAATTCTATACAAACCTGACCTGAATTCTAGTCCTAATTCTATACAATCCTAAAGAATATTCTACTCTGAATTTTATGCAATCCTGACGTGAATTTTGATCTGAATTCTATACAATCCTGGCTTGTATTCTAGTCATAATTCTATAAAATCATGATGAATATTCTAAGCCAAATTTTATGCAATCGTGACACGAATTATAATCTGATTCTGTACAACCCGAACATAAATCCTATACAATTCTGAAGTGAATTCTAGTTCGAATTCTATACAATCCTGACATGAAATCTAGTCCCAATTCTATACAATCCTGACATGAAATCTGGTCCCAATTTTATACAATCCTGACATGAGTTTTAGTCCTAATTCTATAAAATCCTGTCGAAGATTCTAGTCTGAAGTCTATACAATCCTGATATGAATTTTCATTTGAATTTTATACAACCCTAACATGAATTCTATACAATTCGTACATGAATTTATGCAATCCTGACGTACATTTCACTCCGAATTCTATACGATCCTGACCTGAAATCTGGTCCCAATTCTATAGAATCCTGACATGAGTTTTAGTCTTAATTCTATAAAATCCTGACGAAGATTCTAGTCTGAAATCTATACAAGCCTGACATGAATTCGAATTTGAATTCTATACAATCCTTTTACACTAATTCTAGTCTGAATTCTATACAATCCTGGCTTGATTGCTAGTCCTAATTTTATGAAATTCTGAATTCTGACAAAAATTCTAGTCTGAATTCTATACAATCCTGACATGAATTCTAGCCCTAATTCTATAAAATCCTGTCAAATATTCTAGTCTGAATTCTATACAACCCTAACATTAATTCTAGTCTCAATTCTATACCATTCTGATCTAAATTCTAGTTTTAATTCTATAAGATCATGACAGAAATTTTTGTCTAAATTTTATGCAATCCTGATGCGAATTCTAATCTGGATTCTATACAATTCTAACATGAACTCTATAAAATCCTGACGTGAATGTTAATCTGAATTTTATACATTCCTGACATAAAATTTGGTGCCAATTCTGTAGAATTATAAGATGAATTTTAGTTATAATTCTATAAAATTCTGACGAAGGTTCTAGTCTGAATTCCAATCAATCCTGACGTGAATTTCAGTCCGAATTCTATACAATCCTGACATGAAATCTGGTCCCAATTCTATAAAATCCTAACATGAGTTTTAGTCTTAATTCTATAAAATCCTGACGAAGATTCTAGTCTAAAGTCTAAATAATGCTAAAAGTCTATAAAATTCTCATTTGAATTCTTAACAATCCTGACCTGATTACTAGTCCTAATTCTTTAAAATTCTGAATTCTGACAAACGTTCTAGTCTGAATTCTATACAATCTTGACATGAATTCTAGACCTAGTTCTATAAAATCCTGACAAATATTCTATTCTGAATACTACACAATCCTGACATGAATTCTAGTCTGAATTTTATACAATCCTAATATTAATTCTAAACAATCCTGACAAGAATTCCGGTCAGAATTCTCTAGAATTTGACATGATTTCTAGTTCTAATTCTATGAAATCCTGACAAAGATTTTTGTCTAAATTCTATATAATCCTTACATCAATTCTAGCCTGAACTCTATACAAACCTGACATGAATTTTCATTTGAATTCTAAACAATCCTAACATGAATTCTATACAGTTTGTACATGAATTGTATACAATCCTGACGTAAATTCCACTTCGAATTCTATACAATCCTGACATGAAATCTGGTCCCAATTCTATAGAATCCTGACATGAGTTTTAGTTCGAAATTCTATAAAATCATGTCGAAGATTCTAGTCTGAAGTCTATACAAGCCTGACATGAATTCTAATTTGAATTCTTGACAATTCTTACATTAATTCTAGTCTGAATTCTATACAATCCTGACATTAATTCTAGTCTGAATTCTATAAAATTCTGATCTGAATTCTAGTCTCAATTCTATAAGATCCTGACGGAAATTTTCGTCTAAATTTTATGCAATCCTGATGCGAATTCTAATCTGAATTCTATACAGTTCTAACAAGAATTCTATAGAATCCTGACGTGAATGTTAATCCGAATTTTATACATTCCTGACATAAAATCTGGTGCCAATTCTGTAGAATCATGAGATGAATTTTAGTTCTAATTCTATAAAATTCTGACAAAGATTCTAGTCTGAATTCCATACAATGCGGACCTTATTGCTAGTCCTAATTCTTTAAAATTCTAAATTCTGACAAAAATTCTAGTATGAATTCTATACAATCCTGACATAAATTCTAGTCCTAATTCTATAAAATTCTGACGAATATTCTAGTCTGAATTCTATACAATCCTGACATTAATTCTAGTCGGAATTCTATACAATCCTGACGTTAATTCCAGTCCAAATTTATACAATCTTGACATGAATTTTAGTCTGAATTCTATAGAATCCTAATATTAATTCTAAACAATCCTGACAAGAATTCTGGTCAGAATTCTATAGAATTTTGACATGATTTCTAGTCCTAATTCTGTGAAGTCCTGACGAAGATTTTTGTTTAAATTCTGTACAATCCTTACATCAATTCTAGCCTGAATTCTATACAAACCTGAACTGAATTCAAGTCCTGATTCTATAAAATCCTGATTAGGGTGTCGGAAAAAGTGAAATAGACTTTACTGAATTGTCATTCGCAATTATTTGAAAGTGCACTTTTTCATGTTTTAAATCTATAAAAAAATTTAAAGCATTCGAAAATGATCTTTTATTATAAAATTTTATCATAAAAAAATCATACGTGACAGAAAACATTATTTTAATCCTGCTTTTTACTTCAGAGAAGGGGAGTGGAAAAACGAAATGGATTTTATCTAGTTTTCATTCTCAGTTATTTATAAATGTATTTTTTCATGTTTCAAATCTATAAAAAAATTAAATTATTTGAAATTGATCTTTTATTATAAAAAAAGCGTCACACGTGACAGAAAACATAAGTTTAATCCTGCTTTTCATTTCAGAGAAGGGGAGAGGAAAAACGAAATAGGCTTGAGTAACCTCAACTTTAACCAAGATTTTTAGCAAAATGAAAATTTTTTTACATATTTCTAACATTTATCGATAAGCCTGGACCTAAAATACTTGAAACTGCAAAGAAAATATTTTTGAAAAAAATAGGCGAAAAGACAAAATGACAACAGTAGTTGTCATTTTCAGTGCCTCAATTCTAGTCCGAATTCTATACAATTCTGACATGAAATCTGGTCCCAATTCTGTAGAATCCTGACATGAGTTCTAGTCCTAATTCTATAAAATCTTGACGAAGTTTCTAGTCTGAATTCTATACAATTCTAACATGAATTTTATACAATCCTGACATGAATTCTATACAATCCTGACATGAATTCTAGTCTGAATTCTATACAATCCTGACATGAATTCTAGTCTGAATTCTATACAATTGTGACATGAATTCTATACAATCCTGACATGAATTCTAGTCTGAATTCTATACAATCTTGACATGAATTCTAGTCTGAATTCTATAAAATCCTGACATGAATTTTAGTCTGAATTCTACACAATCTTGACGTGAATACCGTTCTGAGTTTTATATAATCCTTACATGAATTTTAGTCGAAATTCTATAAAATCCTAACATGAATTCTAGTCCTAATTCTACATAGTCCTTGCATAAATTCTAGTCCAAGTTCTATTCAATCCTGACATGAATTCTGGTCCTAATTCTATATAAAGTTAATTTGTAAGTTCATTTGTTATGTGGAAGGTCATGCTTAATCGGTTAGTTTTTGTTCAATATTCAAGTTTTTCTTGTACTAATGGTCATTGTCCGTTTATTGTAATATATATAAATTTTAACCCTTTAGTTACCAGACTTTTTTCCCGTTTTCTAAAAATTCAGGAATAATGTATGGTTAATTTTTGACTGTTTCTGCAATAAGAGTTTTTGTTAATTTTTTTAGTTTTCTCGGCGTCTATTGAGTATGCGATTACTTAAAACTACCTTACGAGGTGCGGAATACTCCACTTTGACCCAATCCATATATTTATTTTGCGTAATTTTAAGTTTATTACATGGAAATTCGAGAAAATCGAAAAATGTAAACGTTGCGAATTTGCAACCCTGGTAGCTAAAGGGTTAAAAAAATCCTGACGAAGTTTTTAGACCAAATTGAAGTAAAGACCGGATATACGAATTCCAGAAATCTCATTCGAATTCTATAGAGTTTGGACTAGAATCTTTCTTAAGGATTTTACAGCATTAAAACTTGAATTCATGTCAGAATTATATAGAATTCAGACTAGAATTCATGACGAAATTATATAGAATTCAAACTAGAATTCATGTCAAGATTATATAGAATTCAGACTTGAGTTCATGTCAAGATTATATAGAATTCAGACTAGAATTCATGTCAAGATTATATAGAATTCAGACTAGAATTCACTTCAGGATTATATAGAATCCATTCTGCTTAAATTCTATAAAAGTTTCTACCTAGGTTAGTTTGAGAAATAATTTCACAAGAAAATAATCATAAAATAAAAATCAAGGTATTTCGAAAAGACTTCGTCGTGCTTTTCATTTTTTGTTTACTTTTCAAGCTCCCTTTTCCATAACTTCCTGGCAAGGGATAACACGAAGCAGAAAGTTCATCCAGTAGGTTTAATTAAATCTTTCACGAATTTGCATGCAGTTTCGTCAGTGGGGATCCTTTAGGATCTCTCGCCGGAGAATCCTTTGTAGAGATTCGTCCTGTTAGTCATGTAACTTGGTAGTGAGAACATATGCCTGTGAAAACGAGGGTGAAAATGGAAAGGCAATTAGGAATGAACTGCTTGAAGGGGCAGGTTTTGAATTTCTAATGTCAAAGGAAGAAACAAAATCCCAGAACATTTAATACCTAATTCTCTAGAAGGTGCAAAAATAAATAAAAAAGATTTCAAACCTTCATCTGCTTCTGCAATACAAACAAAATTTCCAAACTGACAATACAAATTAATTTTTTAAATCAATATCAATGAATAAAAACAGACCAGAT
>JBAGKK010481657.1:0-16937 GCA_037177015.1 Euceroptres primus
TACTGTTCGATACTTGTGTGAAAGGTGATTTTTAGCGCACTTGACTTTTCTCACTCGCTTCGCTCGTGTGAAAAACGACTCGTGCGCTAAATAATCACCTCTCACACACGTATCGAAATGTACTATTTCTTTAAATTCAATTAAATTCACTTTACAAAAATTACTTTCTTTAAAAAATAAATTTATAAAAAGCACAAGGAAACCACAGAAATCGAAACACTCTTTTATGATAAGATATTAATATTTTATGTGAAAAGAGAAATTTAATTTTTAATTTAATTTAACACTCTTTTATGATAAGATATTAATATTTTATGTAAAAAGTGAAATTTAATCCATAGACCCCAAACACAAAGGAAATGTTATTTTAATATTTTTGTCAAAACATATGTCATAAGAATATCAGTGCGTTGCAAACCAATTGCGTAAACACAGTAAAACTTCGATCCTCAATTGAACACTGAATTTTCCTCTAAAAGGGTCTCAACAAAAATGAGACTCGAAAAAAACTGAAATCACAATGAACTTCTCGATTTTTTAAAATTATTCAAAATGAGATGCAGCAAAATTTCACCCTAATGGTTTTCTGTGAATTTTGCGAAATGTTTTCACGTTTCATAGTTAATAAAATTATTTACTCTAGAGCCGTTTCCTCTAATGTACATTTTTACAAGTTCTTTTTCATTCCTACACTTCTTCACGAAGCTGGAGTCAGAAAACGGAATAAAAATCCGTAGCCAATAAATTGTTAGAAGGTTTGTAATGTAGAATATACGAAAAGAGTTTCGTGAACAATAAATCCATCCCCAGAACAAGAAACTATAACGGTTTCGCAATCACGGCTCACGACTATGATAGTAGGTCGATCCTCTCAGTTAGATATCATCGAGTTCAGCTTTGATTCCCCTTGATGGACATTGCTCCGGAAATTCAGTGTGTGCATCAGTCCACCTTAATTTATTCCCTACTTATCGCGATTCAATGGGTGCGTATATCATTGGCAGGTGATTGGCCAAGAATCTAGCACGACTGGCTACAACCGCAGAGAACTAACTGTTAATGATGCCGGCGACTGTCGCCGTAATTACGATAATAAACCGCCGACTCTATGAAAATAAGCAAGCGGATTCGGGAGCCTCGATGAGGATAACGGGTTCAGCCGGTGACGAAACTCAAGGATGTGAGATCCTTTTTGAGTGACGTAATTAAATAATGAGCCTTCTCTTTTTTATTTCATTTTCTGTATACCTCTCGCAGGTAAACTTTACCGTAACATAAATGAGGGACCATCGAAAAACAGCCTAACAAAACTTCACGCGTTCTTGCATAAGTTCTTCTTTTTCTCATTCGTCTTGTCTGACGTTTTCGTTTTTGTTGAATAGAACAGTTTTTTGGCCTACACGCATTACCTATATTTCATACCTGTCCATTCACTTGCCTAGCGTCCTTGACCGTTAGTTTCATTGGCGAGGAAAATATATCAGTTATTGTACTGAAGTTAGCGTGACTGATAACTTTTATAATACATCTTTTTCATTAAAGTTTCAAATCAAAAGAAAAAGTAAATCAAACAAATTTTATCTTGTTGAGAAAAGCAATTATTTTCTCTGTGGGGATAATTTACTAGGATGTAATAATTTTTCTTCATTCAGTTTTTTATCCTTTTTAGGTGATTATAAAATGCTTTGCGTAAATAGCATAACTATTTACTCTGGCAAGTAACTTATTTGTAGAACAATTTACATTGGATTTTATCTTGGCTAAGGACGGCGACACGACTTGACTTCATTCGATCAAAAAAAAAAAAAAAAAAAAACAATAACGGAAGGCGCCTACTAGAATCAGGATGATTCATTTCCGTTCGATTTTTAACGGGATTAGGCTACCAATGTCTGGCCGAATACGTAACTGTTGCTTGGAAAATATTTATGACTTATGAATAAGCATGTGAGTCGTATAATAGTTACTGGCTTTTACGAGCCTTCGCATTTTACGTCACGTATAACATGCGTGAAGGAACAAGTGAACTCCTGAAAATTTTGATGAGCTGCAATTGAAAAGATCTACTCCCGCTATATTATTTGTATTTTGTAAGAACCGTTACCTTACATTCAAAATTAAACAGCATGAATAAAACAGTACAATTTCTTACAGTTTTATGAACTCTGACTATTTTTTAGGCAATTAAGTTTATGTTGGATGGATAGTTTTATGGAGAGAATGTAAAGATGCAACAGACCGTCATTGTTATTAAAAAGTGAAAAGGAAATAAAAGCAAGAAAAGATAAAGGGTTCTCTATTCAGTGGGCGGAGAGCGCGTGCTGCGAAGAAAAAATAGAGTGAATAAATTATAAAGGACGGCGATGATAAAGATCGGTTGGACTGGAGAGAAGGGTAGGATTACGACATGTATATGATTCTTTATGTCTTGTACAATTGACAGGTGAAATTATTAGGTTTGCACAGTAATAAACGCTTAATATCTTCGCTAATGATTGGATAATAAGAATGATTTCGATGATTATAAGGTTGGTTACATTGTCTTGTCAAATTTGTGAATCAAAGCTCCATCTATTTTACAATGGGTTTCAAGAATTCTTGTTAGAAAAAACAGTTCACAATGGATCTTCTACTTATTTGAACCTGACATTCTAATTGACGTAAAAAATTCTGATTTGTTATAAGCTTGAATTTTCTTCAGAAAATTTTTTATAGGTGACGTAGCTGTTTTATGTAATAAAATTCCTTTGCATTGCATACAAGTTATGAAAAAAGTTTTACGTCCGACTTCTTTCAATTCTTCCAACTGAATTAATTTTCAACTGTTCTTTAATGATTTTTGATATTTTCGAATGTTGGTTCTGCAATATTGACTAGGATGCCCGCGAAAAAAATATTTTAATTTTTTTGCTGCTCCCTACTCGAAATCTAGTGGCCTTTTGTAAAAAAAAGTTACAACGTATTTTTTCTTTTTTCGTTCCAAAATTTTCTAGGGGTGCCGCAAGACGTTTTATTTCCTGAGTCGTACAAATTTTTTATTGGAAAAATAAAAAATACGGTTTTTTACATGCACGTAATTTTGAGGGGATAAATTAAAAAAATTTAAATTCCAAAATTTAGAAAACCATTTTTAAAAAGTTTAATCAAATTTTTAGGGCTTATCTCTTGAAAAAATACCTAAATTTTTCAAAAAAAAATAAATTACCCCGTATTTTTTCACTCTTCCAAAAAATAAAATTTAAAGGCAACTCGGGGCGTTTCAAAAATTAAATTGTAGTTAAAAATGTCTAAAATTAGTTTTTCCAAAAAAGTTAGAGGTAGCTAGGAGCGTTTCAAAAATTAAATTGTGGTTAAAAATGTCCAAAATTATTTTAAAAAAAGTAAAAATACGGTGTAATTTGTTTTTTAAAAAGCATGATTTTTGCTAGTAGACCTTTAAAAATATTTAAAATTGTAAAATTTAGAGAACCGCTCTCAAAAAATTTAAATAAATTTTTAGATTATATATTATATTATAATTATATTATTATTGAAAAAATACCTAAAAAAATGAATGAGCCCGTATTTTTTCCTTTTTGGAAAAAAATAAATTTAGAGGTAGCTCAGAACATTTCAAAAATAAAATGGTGGTTAAAAATGTCTAAAATTATTTTTTTTTTAAATAAAAAATAAGGTGTAATTTTTTTTTAAAAAGGAAAGATTTTTACTAGTAGACCTTCCAAAATATTTAAAATTGCAAAATTTAGAGAACCGCTTTCAAAAAATTTAAATAAATTTGTAGGACTATCATCTGAAAAAATACCTAAAAAATGAATGACCCCGTATTTTTTCCTTTTTCGAAAAAAGTAAATTTAGAGATAGCTAAGGATATTTCAAAAATAAAATGGTTAAAAGTGTTTTATGTCATGCATAAAATAGATACACAATATTTCATTGTTTTTTAATTCCTTTCATCAATTTGTAATGAAATATGCAACTCCATTGAACTTTAATGATCGTAGTCAATTTTTTTCATTGTTTTGCCATGGAAATGAAAAATTTAAATAAAATTAAATTTAAATTATTTGACCGTAAGATTGAAATAAATCTTGCAATAATTATTGAATGAGAAATTTGTTTTAAATTAATTAACTATTTAATGATTTCAAAATTTCAATTTGAAATTTCAAATTTCAATCAAATTAGATTACAAATAATCTAATGATTAAATGTTTCTTAAATTAACCTTACATTTTTTATAAAATTTATAAAATAAGTTTTTTCTCCAACTCAAACACTTTGTACAAATCATAAACTATTTTTTATCGAAATAAAGGAGACTTACATTTACTTTCTTAAAATAATTCTTTAAATATTGAAATTATAAATATACATTACAAGGACTTATCGCTTAGAATTGTATATTTTAATGAAATATTATCTCGTATTATTTATTTCTTTGGAAAATAATAATTTCAGACATTTTTAACCATCATTTTATTTTTGAATTATCTCCATTTTAAAAACAAATTACCCCGTATTTAAAAAAAATAATTTTAAACATTCTTAATCATAATTTAATGATGGAACGTCCCTAACTTCTTCTAAATTTTCTTTTCTCGAAATGAAAAAATATGCGGGGTAATTTATTTTTTTAAAAGTATTTTTTCAGAGGGTAAGCCCTAAAAACTTGTTTAAACTTTTGGAAAACATGTTTCTAAATTTTGCAATTAAATTTTTTAAAATTTGCCCCTTCAAAATTACATGAATTTTTAAAAAAATTTACCCGTATTTTTTATTTTTTCCATAAAAAATTGTTATGACTCATATTCTCTAAATCTGAATCAGTTAAAAATAACTGATTCAGAAGCAAGAAGTCAGTCACCGATTCATTCAGTGAAAATTTAACTGAAATTTCAGTCAAACCTCACTTTGAGGTAATGTTGCTAACTGAAAAATCAGTTAATTTTTCGTTTACTGAAATGTCAGTAACTTGTTTGACTGAAAATCAGTAAATTTTCGACTGAATATCAGTGAATTTTTAACTGAATATCAGTTAATTTTCACTGATTGCTAAAGCAAGTATGTAACCATGGTTTAACTGATAATCAGTTAAACTTAACTTATTCAGATTTAGAGAGCAGATAATAAAACGTCTTTCGGCACCTCTAAAAAATTTTGGAACAAAAAAAGAAATAATTAAAATGTATTATTCCTGGGCACCCTAGTGTTGACAACTGGCAATGATTAATGATACATACTCAAAGCAAATGAAAGACAATTAGTTTGATCAGATATGAATTTTCTCAAATCATAGACTACAAGAAACAAGGTTGAACTACAATTTCAAAAATGAAGAAATATATGAGGAAGCTAGAAATCTGCGCTTAAGGCATAATTCGATGATTGCATATTGCAATCATCTCATTATCTTACTGTACGTGTTGTGTCTATCTCAGCTATCAATTCAGATAATTCTTGAATCATGGTTAGATATAGACTGAATGATTACGTCCTTCCTTGAAGTCTCTGATAACATTATTGGATCAAATCACGAGCCATTATTGAGTCAATAATAGTGAGCAATGAGCATTTGAATTGAATTGCAAATCAGAATAGCACACAACACTTCAAGTGTTCGCCTATAATGCGCACAGTCAACATGTATTAGTGGAAATCGTTAAGGTGTTGCTTTCTTCAAAGAATGACTTCATAAAAAGATACCAACTCATTAAAAAACAAATCAAAGTGTTTGCAAGTTAAACGAACCGGAATAAACACATAAGTAAAAGCTGGAAGAAGATTGTTAATTGAGCATATTAACGGAATTGAAAAATTACACTGAGAAAAAATGCTGTTGTTGCATATATGCAGCTATCAATTTTCGTTCTGTGGAATGTTTTATAACTCTATTCTATAGAAATCTATAATTCTATAGCATCTCAGCATGTGTTTGATATGGAAATCATTTCACAGATTCGATAGCATTTTTTTCTCATTGTAGTCGAAAAAAGTTACGGCAGAAGCAGTTTGACTTAGAGAATGTGTTTACAAAGTACAAATTAACAAACTGTGATAATTGTTTGTTGATGGAGTAGTAGTTGTGCTACATGAGCTAGAACTTTGAAATTGGCTGCAAATAATGGAATGTTGATGGAACATTGTTATCGGAGCGTTGTAATACGTTGGTTGGTTAGTTTAGAAGAGGTATAGTCAGGCAATTGAATTCAGTTAGAGTGGTTCCTTATGAGATTGCATTTTTTTTCTGGAAGGAAGCGGGTAAGGCAAGCAAGCGGGCGGGTACAGTGGAAGTGGATGATAACGGTGCCGCCACTCGTCGTTAAATTGGCGTTAAACCGGCGTTCGCCACGGAAGCCGGGAAGCAATGGAAGATAAGTGGAGATATACCGCAAGACATAATCCAGATCGGGGCCGTCAAATCTGTGTGCAATAATCCCTTTTTTCACCCAGATCTGCTCAGAAAACCGCGATACGCGCTTTAACGGTACGTGTACGACTAAACCAGCACTAACTTCTCGTTCTCGCTTGTACCCTGTTCCGCACAGCAGCATATGCCAACTGTTACAAAGCGATTTACGACAAACGATTTTTTCCCCGGATGAATTTTTCTCAAATTGTGAAACCCCACTGCTTTATAAACAGAAGACTCGTAACGGTTACGCGAATCCTAAAACTCATGGAACGATAAACCTTTCTTTGAGAAAGGAGTTCAACTCGAAAAAATTACAAACGGAATTCTAGATTATAGATAAAATTTTTCTCTGCTTATCGAGTAAAAATCGGCGAGAAAGTCGCAGAAGATTCAATGAAAGAGAATCAATGACACTTTGTCATGTTAATTGACATTGTGCAGAGAATTGCATTTGTGATTGCAATCATTGCTGACCTTGGAAGCAATGAACGATTCACTACAAAGATAAAACTATATCGCTTCTTTCACAAATTTCATATAAGTCCATAAAAACCTGGTAGCTTTTATGCGGAAGTTAAAGTGAAAAAATAATTTTTATAAGACCGAGGATATTCTTACGGAAATTTCTGTGCAATTAGCATACAACACAAAGGAGGAACAGGCTATTGTTACGGAATTTTTCATACAACTATCACATAACATATCATGGGCCGAAGCTATTGTTACGGAATTTTCGGTATCAATGGCCTTGGCCCATGCTATGTTGTTTCCGTAACAATAGTCTCTACCCATGCCATGTTGTTTCCGTAACAAGAGCCTCGGCCCATGCTATGTTGTTTCCGTAACAATAGTCTCTACCCATGCCATGTTGTTTCCGTAAAAAGAGCCTCGGCACATGCTGTGTTGTTTCCGTAACAATAGCCTCGGCCCATGCTGTGTTGTGTGCTAGTTATACGGAAATTTTCGTAATTCTAGACCCTGCCTTTTTGTAAACACACTAACCAGTAGAAATTTGTTATCAGTAGCATGATCAATCTTAAAATCCAGATGCCGATGCAAGAATACTTTTTAAGGTTGGCAGCTTCATGAAAATAAAACACTATTGCACAAAGAGCAACTGATAAAATTATAAGAAAAGAAAGCAATTATGGAAGCTGCTTTGAAAAAAATTATTTGATATCAGCACATAGTATCTCTGGGTTAAAGACTCAGACTAGTGTTACAGTAACCTGGCTCCTTTAGCACGTTCTTTCAAAAGCCTTGAGGTCAGATCATGTTTTAAACATTATGAAACTAAATCGTCATCATACTAAGGGTATGACATTGATTATGCATAAGATAACATTTTTACCTCTTCAGATAGAAATCTTGAATAATTTATTTCTCTGCCCGAAAGAAGTGTAATTCTTAAAACCCATTTGGAGATCATCTCCGGATAATAAAGTGCGGTAGCAAACGATATTAGACTATAATTTGATTAATGTAAACTCTGCTATAACCGACACCTGTTAGATGCTAATAGACTTGAGTCAGAAAACTAGATTATATACTAAAATTACATAACGTAGTAAGATTACACAGTAAAGGTGATGAGATTCTATGAAGACTTAAATTTTAACTGTTAAATAAAATATGCTAAAAGTAGATTACAAAGTAAGAGAATATGGTAAACCTTGCGGTTCTGGAGTTGAATTGTAGGGTAAAATGTATGTATGTCAGAGGTAGGTTAGAATTATGTCAAGTAGCTAATGCACTTTTAAGGACGATATGGAGAGTTTGCTTCTAAAGTCTGTACTTGAGAAGATGAGATTCAGAACCAATTTCAGCCATCCGGTTAGCAACTTTCCTCCTCTCTGGTTAGATGATATAATACACGAGATTTAGATAATCCAACTAAGTAATACAGAATGCAAAACAGATAAGAATGCAGTACTGAGTATGCAGTACCAAGTATGCCCTTATAGTTTATACCATGGAATCCCTAATTTACATGGAACTCTTTGGAGCATTTTTTCCAGCTTATCTCACCCAAAGATTTATTCAATGTTTGTACAATCGCGCCATAATCTAGTTTAAGAAATACAAAATGTGTCAGCCATTAATTAGCAGTTTTGCCTTTTCTCCGCACTTGGAGTTGGGAGGTATTCCCCAAGCATTCTTTACTCGCGGACACGTTCAGCTAATGGTGAAATAATGTTCCTATCTCCCTACTCTGTTTCTCGCTGGTCCTTGTTAAGGCCGTAACGCCAACATTTTATGGAGTGTATGTGTGCCCATAAGTGTAACGGTGTTTGGACGCAATGGTCGAGGCGACCAAGCGGTTACCGTTGCGCGGTCCACAAACTCCGAAGTAGATATACTTGCGTATCTCTTTCTCTTTTCTACTCTTCCCGGTCCTCACTTCTTCTCCTTTTTCCTCTTCCCTTTTCTCAGCATCCTTCCGTCAGTTTTGCACCGATACTAATTTCATTTTACGACCCAATGATTGAAGATTGTCACGTTTTAGAACCTCTGAATGATTCAATCTTTTCTCATGATTTACGGGATATTCTATCAAGAAACTAACATATCTTATGAATTGTAATATGAAAGATTGATTCTTTGACTTTGTGGTTTACAGTTACTAGGACTTAACATAAAATTTGTGTCAGCGGTGGGAAATGAAAAATCATTTCTAGATTTTCTCTGGCGCGTGAAACAAAGAATCTTGGTTGGATTATCTCTCGGTTCTACTATTCCTCGACTTCCGCATTTTGCTTCCAAGTCATGAGAGCCGAGCATCTCGCGTTGCGAGTGCCAGATGATCCAAATGCCTCAGCATCAAGTAGTACGCGTACGATACTACGATAGACTTTCAAAGTCATGAGAGAATCCAAGAGCAGGAGAGAAAGGGACAAGAGGAAGAAAGGGAAGAGATCAATTCGCGGAATAAAGACGAAGGGGATGCCCATTATGTGTTTACATGAGAAATTCTCGACATTTCCTGCAAAGTTTAGCCTTTACGAGACTCCTAACTGCTCTTATAAATCTTCTTTAGATATTTTTCCTCTGACTCACGTCAAAAGAGTAAAGAGTGTTATTATTTTATAGATTCTGAGAATTTCGCTTTTATCGCTTTTCCAATATAGAGTAGCACGGAACGAAAAGGGCCTTTGGGAAAGGCGTAAATTTTAATGGATTAGGCTAAACATTCAGGAAGCTAAGAAATATTCTTCCTCAATCATCAAAGATCCAGGTGTTTGACATTCCATTGCTGGTGTAAATTTTTTCTATTTTAATAAACTATTGTGTCACAATGCATTTGTATTACAATTGTTTCAATGTCAGTGGTAAGCATGGTTAAATCTTTTTGATTCCACGACTTCTATGTGGGTTTATTGTTTGAAAGACATTATAATTTGCATACGTGCTGAAGAAACTGTTGCTTGACAAAGTGCCCATTGGTAAACAATCTTTGATGAATATTCATTCAAACGGGCTCATTCCATTAATGAATAGGACATTACTAACGGTAACTGTTTTGCCAATGTCTTGAAGTCCGTCAAGGTCAAACCATTAAGGTCAAGGATTGCTTTGAAGATAAAGAAACTTTCAATTTTCAAAATTTGACTAAACAGATCTAAAGAAATATAACAAATTTTCAACGAGTTAAAATGAATGACTTGTACTTCTTCCTGAGGATTAATGACTTTTCCGTGAATTTATTTATTATTACATCTTTATAAATCTTCTCGAGAAAACTGTTTAGGGTTGAAGTTTACGCTGTCCTATAAAATTGTTATTACCTCATTAACGTGTTTAGATGAGTCGTATTTTTATTAGCTGCGAGTAATTACGTTGTCCTAAAGAGAGAAAACATTAGACTAAACGGATAAACGGTACCATATACGTTGCGGTTGGTTATAAAGTTTATGCTGCAAGAGGAATGCAAAGCAAGTTCTTGATGTGAGACTGATAGAAGGACCATCTGCTTCAAAATACATAAAATTACATAGAAATACTCTATGAGAAAAAGGCTATTTCTGAGAAAATACTACTGTAAAAGTGAATGGTTTTTGATAAATTAGTAAGACTATTGGAATTCTTAATTTTAGTCAAGTCTTTCTTCATTGGAAGTTGTAACGCCTAATGGATGGTTCAGCTTTAACACGGAGAGATGGATGAGAAACTATCAATAACAACAGCAGCAAAGAATTTTTAGTTCCTCAAAAATAGCCAACATCTTTGTCCGACATATTATTGTTTATTATTATTATTCGCATAACCTTACGGGCTGGGAATGATGAAACCGCAATCGAAGCATGGTCAACGTTCAAGTGAAGAAGAGAACATGCAAAGAGGAAGTTTAACGTTCCGGCAACAACGAATAATGTTTTCGTTACAGGGAAAAATTCCCACAGTTCATGGTGGGCAGTTGCTATTGATCTCGGTTTGAAAAGAATTAATCAACATTGAATCAAGAATCAGAAAATGAGAAAAGAGAACCGCCAAATTCCACAGTGGCGTAAAACATTTTACGTTAGTTTGGATTCTTGGAAGGCCTTTGTACTGACTCTGCTTCACGGTACCGAGAGGCAATCAATTGCGTTAAGGTCAATAGCAACGGTCAGAGTTACGTCTGAATGCAGTGAGAGCCACTTTGAATTGGTCTGATCGTCTCGACTATAGCTTCGTCCTTCTTCACGATACCTCTATTCTATACTATAGAAAATTGAGTTTAGAATCTAACTCGGTATCTGGAGTATCCAATAAGGTCAGCCTCTAGTCACGAAAATAGTATTTGTTCTGATTATATTTTAACCCAAGAATCGTGATCACTGCATGCTTAGACCAAGATCCGATCGCGAACCATTTCGCGGAATAGATACGTACATGTATGTACTGAAGAAAAGTGGCAGTAAAAATCCGTGTGAGCTCGGTAAACCGGTTTACACTTTAACGGGGTTGAGAGGATTTGCGTAATAATTTGTCGATTAGATTACATCGTTACTTTAACTTTAACACGGACGGATGCAACGACGATTTAATTAATCAGGTGAAATTGTGCGAGGGGTATTCCAATCGCTTCATGGGCATATTTATAATCAGAAACCTTTATCACGATTATATACGAGTCTTATATTTGAATTGCCTCGAGACAATAATCACCGACTACCTGTTTTTATTATTAATTTATTGAATTTAGAATAGTCTGCAGAAAACTAGGCTAATTATATGTTCTTCTACCAGATTATCGCTTCTTGGAATCTCTATGTTTGTGATAGAATTATGCATTAAATCAATACTCAGAAAAATACCTGAGGTTTTGCTTGTATTTATCCATCGGATTTCCGAACTTATTAAAATTATAAATTATTTAATTATTTAATTTAATTATTAATTTAATTAGTTATTTAATTCAACTGGTAAACTCCAAAAGGAGAGAAGTTGTATGTTAAAAATTTCCATGGCAATTTTCAAAGACATGAGACTAAAGCTTTATGCAGCTACTGTTTCTGAAATTTTAGTTACAGTTTTGTAAATTTTGGTTATAATTTAGTAAGGAACTCTGCACCATTTCCATTGAAAAAAGGTCTCGGTGGATTTTTTTAAGATTCTTTTATCTTGTAGTTCATGAAAATAGAAGAAATTTTCCAAAAGAATTTTGTCCGATTATGACTAGTTTTTTTGGTGCGGGGTCCTTTAAGATGAATTTAGGAAAATTTAGTTACAAATAACTGAATATTGCGTTACAGTTTCTGAATTTTACGACATTTGTAACTGAAAATTCTGAAACTTGTAACTGAAAATTCAGAAACTCGTAATTTAAAATTCAGAAACTGTAACAGAAAAACTTTTACGTTCAGGTAACTGAAGCTTTATCGTTACTCAAAATTTTTTGAATACCAGAACTAAAATTTAAGACAAATTCATGAAAATTCAGTTCTATTTGGGTAATTTTCAGATAATTTCTGGAAAGTATCTTTTGAAAAATTTTTGTAACCTTTTTAACCTAAAAATTCCGAAAATTTACAAACATTTCTAACAGTGTAGAACAGGAATCCTTCTAGATTAATAGATGAAAAAGTTATAAAATATGAATTGAAGGAATCAGTGATACATGAATTTTTTGGTCAGATATGATTCGTTTTAAGAAAAGTTCATAATTAATTCATAATTCTAATCTATAATTAGAAGAGATTTTAAAGTAATAATTGACACAGAAAAAGAAAATGTATAAAATACATATTTTTGGCCTATTAATATTTAAATAATATAAATATTTTGGCCTATTTTTGGTCAGATATTCAGTAGTATAAATGGGCTTATTTTTTTGTATTTCATCCATTTTTTCGGCCTCCAAATTATGTCAGAATAATTTTTTTTTCTTCACTCTCTAAATCTGAATCAGTTAAAAATTTCACTGATTCCATTCAGTGATCCATTTGTAACTAATTCATCAGTGAATTTTGACTTAAATTCAGTGACCCGTTTTTAGCTAATTCATCAGTGAATTTTGACTGAAATTCACTGAAACTGACTGAACTTCAGTGAGACTGACTAAAGTTCAATCAAAATTCACTGATGAATTAGTTAGAAATGCGTCACTGAATGAAATCAGTGAACATTTTGACTGATTCAAATTGAGAGAATGAAAGTATAAATAAACATTCAGTATTAATAAACATAAAATGAATTAAAAATCAGTAGTATAAACCATTTTTAGCCAGGCAACAATTCCAGTAATAAATAAATAAAGTCATATAAAAAAACAGAAGTTACTCCAATATAATAATGAAACAAACAATCTAAAATATCTAATCAGTAGAATATCTCAATTTTGAACAGACAATAACCTTTTTTGTCAAAATCACATTGATATTTGACAAATTTCAAAACAGAATGAATAGTATCATGAATTTGATGATTTGATAATGAACTTATATTTAATTGCAGTCATTTTGAATCAAAATTCACCATAAAGATAAAAATACAATAATGAGCCGAGATTTTTGTTCCATGTATTTTTTAAGTTTGGATAAACAAATGTTTTCGAGAAGAATTAATTCAAGACTTGAAGTCTCTATAGAATTTCTAAATATTTAGTTGATTATCAATTACTGATTGTTCATTAAATTTTCGATGTATTACTTATTGACTTCTAAAATTGATTGTAAAATACATGTATGCATTGTGCATAACATGGAAAAATATTAAGGACAATTTTATGTTTTTTTCACGCATGATCGATCATGAAAACCGTTATAATTGATCAGATTGCAAAGCTCACGTATGGACTGCACCTTTCCTTTGACTGGAGGTTACGCGAGACGCGAAAATGCCGTTAAGAGATTCTCATTCTGAGCGATGTGATGTTACACGTGATCGAAATTGCTTTGCACCGCTCGCAGTTGCGTGATTTCATGCGGTCGGCGATCTTAGAAGTGCAAGTTAATGATTGAAGCTCAAATTAACAATATTTTTCCATCCTGAAAACATGCCCCATTTGTAAACAATTTTATGATGTTTTTGAATCTAAAAGTATAAAGGAAAATAGGGCAAAACAGTTTATTCTTATGTTTGCTAACCATTCTATTCTTCTGCGTAAAATAACTCAGTTCTATCAACTAAGTATACTAAGAAACTTTTTATTAGAATTTTATGATCGCCAGTTTATTTTTTTAGTTAGCACGTCTGAAAGTTAGACCTTCCAACTAAATGATAAAATTGAGAATTTTGAATTGACAAACTTTGAGAATTTTCTTTTCCCAAGTTTGATTTTCATGTAGTTGGCACGTGAGAAAGCCAGGCATACCAACTAAAGAAAATTAAAATTAAAATAAATGAATCGATGTATCCTGAAGTATTTTTCAACCTTATTTCTATAAGACCTAGAATTGGAAGAATGCCATTAAACATGAATATGTAAAATGATATCTACACAATGCCAGGTTACTTAAGTTACGATATTCAATTCTACGGTACTCAAAGCTATCGAAGTGCACTGAACTGTAACTATTATTTGTACTGTTGATGTTTTCAGTCTGCTTTTATAAAATAGTGTCCTAGAATTTGCAGTATGCTATGTTAACGAGGATGAGATTCAGAACAAGTGCTATTTTTTGAGTGGACGTGAGAACTTATCAGCTGAGAACTTGAATAATAAAATAAATCTTCAAACTATAAAATGTAATAAAAATCTGTGAGATTAAAGATCAGTGAACTTTTTAGTGCTTATAGATTTTTCTAGTGCCCTCCTAGCCTTCTAGGAAAGTCATTAATATTTGCCTCTTCGTGACACCGTTATCATGCAATAACATAATCGACGACCTTATGTCATAACGGTGCGGTGATCGTCTGAGTATCGACCATTAAATGCACGCTCGTCTAAGATTCTTCTTTCTTTCTGCTAGGAAGAACCGTTTTGCGAAGATGATTGCAATACTATAATTAAAATAAGAGTAAATACCAGACAGGAAGTGTCACTCGTTTTTAAAGACTCAGAACCATGTTTGTACTGAATTATTTTATTAAGAAAAGTTCACCGTTATTGGTTCTAAAACAAATGTTGACGAACAGTTTAATTAACTATTACTCCTCGCGAGAACAATTAGAATTGTTGTTTCAATTGCATACAGTAAAAAAGAATTTTTTTGGTGGTTGTTGGTAGTTAGTTAGTTTAAGCATTCGAAAAATTAAGCCTGAGACCAATTAATGTGATTCAGGAAGTACCGAGCATTGCTTTTTCATGTCTCAGAAAGAAGGATGAAACCTCACCTGTGGGAGAGCCTTGACCCCAGAGAACCGATTGGGACAGGTGGGCGACAGTCTTGAAACGGTTTGCATTCCGTAAGACGAATAAGATGCTTGAGTCGAATAACTGGCATTGCGTAAACCAGAAAACAATGAGATACTTGACATTTTTTAACACGTGATGTGCCTTTTATCTTCACGTTTAACTCTATTTTATTTGACCAATGGGATTGTGAAAAAGACGCACTGAGGGAGCGAACAAGTTACTTAGCTACTTAAAATCTGATTTACTCTACTACTGTACTATAAAGACGGATAATAATTATTGAATTTTAGTACATAACTAAGTCCAGGTTAAAAAGATTTTCTTTTTTGGAAAGTAGGTTACTACAGATTATCACCTTCTTGTTAATTATCGTCACATCATAACAATCGCATTAGTGAAGTCTGTTACAGTACTAATTATTAGCATATTATGAAGTTTTATAATATAGGCAATAATTTACTTAATAATTCAGCTAGCCCATAATATGCAGATACTTAAGTGTCATTACAATATGTATAATATTTATCTAATTATTATTAACTTTATTGTCCTTAAAATTTTATGCGACAACATTATTTTCTTCTTGAGGTAAGAAGCTACATCTTTTTGTGGCGGATAAGGCGAACATTAGCATGATAATTAGCTAGACTGGTTTTAATTAAATTCGACATTAATAGTAAGTTATGAGTCGTAAACATTATTTTATCATCGGGGTTATAAACTTTAAGAAGGGATAAAGTGCAATCATGTGTTTCGTAGCGCTTAAACGTCCTCATAATGGTCTAGAAGGTCCGTTCCGTGTATTAGCAAACGATTTGGATGAATTGCGCACCTTTTGCAGAGAATCTTCTTCCTGTGTTTATGATTAGCGGCTTGAGTTTCTGCAGAATTTATTTCTAAATATGCTTCCTCGGTTATCCACTCTATGTGGAGAATTAATGCACAATATTATGCAGGCTGTTAACTGAGTTTCTTTGTAAGCGAGAATGTTAGCTTAAGTTACTTAAGTGTCTTGAAAAGGACTTTATGTGATTTGCCACTTTCATTATATATTCTAAGATTTTAAATTACCTTAAATAACATCTTCAAATTTTAAGGATCGAGAAATTTGAAACGCACTTTAATTTTGATAAAACGGAAAATTGGTCTTAGTTCCTTGTGAGTTTTTAATTTTGTTTCAAAATTTTTCTATTGAAACAGATTTGAGTACTTTGAGTACAGATTTTGAGTACAAATTTAGACTACTCACATTCAAATTATTTGAAATTTATACTCATATTAGGAATAGAAGAAGGTAATTAATTAAGAAAGAATAAGGTATTAGTGTCGTTACAGAGAAAAAATAAAGGGAGTAGTTTTAAAAAATCGGAATAATTTTATTTTGTTTTATCAAGAAAACACTTGTATTTGGAAAGTCATGAAGTTGTCTAAACAGAAAGTAATTCCTCTCAAAAACAGCCTGCAACTTTTATCCTTAGTTTTTTTAGGGTTTTGAAGCCTCGGGAAAAAACCCTTATAGTTTCGGTCTGTTGTCCGTCCGTCCGTCATACGGACCCAAAATTGACATAGGCTCCAAAATTCGCGTAGGACCCAAAATTGTCATAGGGCCCAAAATTGACATAAGATCCAAAATTCGCGCAGGACCCAAAATTGACATAGGGCCTAAAATTCACGTAGGATCCGAAATTGACATAGGGGTTAAAACACTGATCACCTAATCACATTAAGTGTGATTAGATCTGTATA
>JBAGKK010481668.1:0-16934 GCA_037177015.1 Euceroptres primus
TATATATATTATATTGAAGGAAATCTTTTAAAGAGGAAAATTGTTGCATTGTTTTAATCTCAGTTACTCATTCCAAAGAGAGACAGGCAGGATTCCTTAATTTTGCAGCTACGCTACGCCCCATAATGTCGGAACTGCTGCGACATGAATTACTTAACCCATGAATAGGAAATTTCTCAAAGGTTATCACGACAGGAAACTTCTAATTAGCTTATATCTCCTTTACTTGTAGTTGATCATGAATATTTATCTACTAGTTACAAGACTATATACATTTTCTGCATTTTTAAATTCTAACTGTGGCATATCGAGGAGACAAGTAATATATTACTTCAGTGCTCCAATTCAATATTTTAATCCAAATGGTAGAAAGGAACAAGCAAGATGATTCGAGTTTTAGAGAAATTAAATCAAATTAAAAGGATCTAGACTTCAACATCGAACTTTATCTGGAGTTCGATTTACCCTACAACTTTTATCGCTTATAGCTTTGAGCAACGCAGAAGTTCGAATTAGTGATAACCACGATGCGGCTGCAATAATCGTCATAATCAGGTGGTAGGCGTGCATTATTAATTCACGTGGAGGCATAGCAATATTCCGAGCAATGAAACGAGTGGTTGGAGTTCGTAATAGGGCGATAATGTACCGCTTTCCAAAAAGCTACAATTTATAATCTCCACCTACAGCTCACCACTCCAGTAATATTCATTTGTACCAAAAGACAACTTTACCGTTACTAATTCGGTTATGAATCAAGAATAAACATTTATTTCTCAATATTATCTACCTTTTTCTGCACATTCTAATTGATTTTTCCTTTTATTCCATATACGAAATATCCAAAAGTGTACACTCACTTCCTTGATATTGATAATTAAGCGATAAGAAATTTAAATACAATAACGTATCAGGAATTAAATTTAACTACGAAATTACTATGTATATTTTAGGATATTGTGGATGAAAATTAAAATTCAAAATCATATTGAATTTTCAATTAGTGTTTTGGAAAGGTAGGTTCAATTTTGTTCATAATAGAATAAAGTTATGCTCATTGTAAAACAGAAAATCAGTCCATCGAGAAAGGGTTTCGTTGCATATTTAAATCTCCTCCTCTTCCCCTTACACCTCGTCTTTTTCTGTCTCTTTTACCTCTTCACCTAACTCTTCAAACTCTTTTCTCCTCAAAATACATTCCCTCCAACCATCCTTTCACTCTATCCCGCCCCTTATATCCTCCTTACCGCAAAACCCTTCTTTCTTAAACCTTTCCCTTACCTTTTATCCCTTCTTCCCTCACCTTTTACCTTTCTCCACTTGCCTTAAACTTTTACCCTTCCTCTCATCCCTTAACCTTTACCCTTTCCTTTAACTCTTAACCTTTAGCCTTTCTCTTAACCCCTAAAATTTACCCTTTCCTTTAACCCTTCACCTTTACCCTTCCGCTTAACCCTTAACCTTTACCCTTCCCCTCAACCCGTAACCTTTACCCTTCCCCTCTTCCCTTAATCTTTACCCTTAACTTTAACCTCAACCCTTCCCTTCAACACTGAACCTTTACCATTCCCGTCAATCCTTAACCTTTACCTTTCCTCTCAACCCTTAACCTTTAACCCTTAACCTTATCCCCTTAACTCATAGCCTTTACCCTTTCCCTCAACTCTTAACCTTTACCCTTCCCCTCTTCGCTTAATCTTTACCCTTCCCCTCAGCCCTCAACCCATTACCAATACCTTTCCACTCAACCCTCAGCCTTTACCCTTCTCCTCAAACCCTTAATCTTTATCCTTCCCCTCAACCCTTAACCTCAACCCTTCTCCTCAACCCTTACCTTAACTTTTTCCCTTTTTTCCAACTACTAATCTCCTTCACGTCTATCCCCCACTCACCTTCTCTTCAACATCTCAAAACCCCTCCTTTTTTCCCTTCCTCTTACTTCATACCCCTTCTGCCCTACTTTTCTTACCTTCCTTCCGCCGTTTCCTCAACCTTTACCATTTTTTTCTCCCTTCATCTCTTCCGTTCTTTTCATTTCACATCCACCCTTCTCTTGATCACTACCCTCCCTTTCTTCGCCAACCTCTCCATGCTCCCTCCTCTCCTCTTATACTATTTCCTCCTATTTTTTTACTTCTACCCTCATTCACCTCAATCATTCACTCACCTTCTCTTCCTCACTTCGAAACCCCTCCTTTTTTTTCCATTACTCTTGCCTTATACAGCTCCATTCCTTTCCTTCCCGCTCGTTATCCTCCTCCATTTCACTTCCACGCTTCCTTTACCCTCTACACTTCACGTCTTCCATTGATCTCTATCTTTCTCATTTTTCCTTTGCCTTCCTTCCCCTCTTCTCTTCCGCTGTTTACTTGACCTTTACCTTTTCCCACCTCCCTGCTCTTCTTTCGTTTTTATTTCAATTGACCACCACCCTTCCCTTGATCACTATTCTTCCCCTCTTCGCCAACCGCTCCCCACTCACTCCTTTCCTCTACTTCTTTTCTCCTCCTACCCTCATTAACCTATATCCGCCAATGATTTCTTTATCACCTCAAAACCCCTCCTTGACTTCCTTTATTCTTACCTTATACACCTCCTTTATTTCCTTTACACCTTCTATCTTACCTTTCTCTCTTCTCTCTCACCTGACCCCTTTCCCTTTTCTCACGACCTTTACTATTCCCTGTTTACGTTTTCCTTCTCTTCCCTAAACCTACCCTCATACCACTCCAGCCCTTCCCAATCGTTCAAGGGAACGATTAGGAAGGACCCTCCCTTACCTTTCCTTTCCTTTTCCTCCTCACTTTTCCTTTCACGCTGTTTTTACCCTATACGCTTCAACTCAACCCTTTACATTACCCTTCCCCTTATCCCTCAACCACTTCCCTTCTCCTCTTCTGTTCTTTTATCCCCTGAACTTCGCTCTTCCCTTAATTCCTACCCTGACCCTCTTCGTCAACCGCTTTACGCTTCCTCCTCTTCTCTTCTCCCCTTCCTTCCTTTTCTTTTCCTCCTACTCTTCTTCACTTCTATCCTTCACTCACCATTACTTTCTCACCTTGAAACCCGTCTTTCTTTCCCGCTACTCTTGCCTCATAACCTCCTTCCCCTCCTTTTCGTCTTCCGTTTTATTATCTTTTCTTCTCTCTTAACTTCCGTTCTTCCCTTTTCCTATGACCTTTACCATTCGTCTCTTCCGTTCTCCTTCTCTTCTCTTGCCGTACCCTCATACCCCTCAACCTTTTTCGTTTCCTTTCCTTCCCTTCCCCTCCTCCTTCTTACTTCCACGCTTACCTTACCCTCTACACTTCACCTCTTTTATAGACTCCTACCCTATTCTTCTTTTCTTACCCTACCTTTCTCTCTTTCCTTCCGCTGTTTCCTCGACCTTTACAATTTCGCGCTTCTCTTCTCTTCTTCCGTCATTTTTTCACTTGACCTGCACTTTCCCCTTGATCACTATTCTCCCCCTCTTCGCTAACCGCTCCTCACTTTCTCCTCTCCTCCGCTTTTCTGCTTTCATTTTCTTTTCCTCCTACCCTCACTTACCTTTATCATCCACTGATCTCTTTATCACCCCGATACCCCTCCTTCCCTTCCGTTACTCTTGCCTTATACACCTCCTTCACCTCCTTACCGAGATCCATCTCACCTTTTCCTCTTCTCTCTTACCTCCCCCTCTTCCCTTTCTTTTGACCTACACTGTTCCTCTCTTCTGTTCTCCTTCTCTACCCTTACCGTTACCTCATACCACTTAACCTCTTCCCTTTCCTTACCGTCTGCTCCTCTCTTTTTCTCCCACGCTTCACTTACCCTTCACATTTTTTACCTTTTCAATGGACCTCTATCCTCCCCCTCTTCACCAAGCCCTCTTCTCTTCCTTCTCCTTAAAACTTCCTTCTCTCTTCGCCTCCTTTTCTTCTCCTCCTTTTCTTCTTCTGCTAATCTCTTTCACCTCTATACTCCACTCATCTCCTCACCTTAAAATATCTTATCCTTTCTTACTTTTCCCTTATACCCTCCCCCTCTTTCTATTCTCCTCTTTATCCCTTACCTTCTCCCTTGAATTTTAACCTTCCCTTCTACCCACCTCTATTTTTCACCTCTTTCTCCTACCTGTACCGTTACCCTCTTTCCTTTACCTGTACCCTTCGCTTATACCCCTTCTACTTCTGACTCTTCCCTCCTTTACACACTTTTCTGCCCTCCTTTTCTCCTCATCCTCCCAACATTCATCATTATCTTCCCCTCATCTCCACCTCCTTATCTCAAAACTCCTCCTTTTCTTATCTTACCCTTCTCTCTTTACCCTTCTTCCCTATCTTCTTGTTCTCTACCCTTCTGGTCTTCCCTTTACCTTTTGCCCTTCTCGGGTTCCCCTTTCCCTTTTCTTCTTCTCTTAACCTCTATTTTACCCCTCTTCCCTTGTCCTGTACCCTTTTCCTGCAGTTTCTTACTTGCTAATCTTTTCCGCTTCCCTTCTCCTACACCCTTCTCATGTACCCTTTCCTTGCAGCTCTTCCATTTAACTTTACTTCCTATCCTTTGTAAGATGTTAAAAAAAACAAATGTCCGGATCAAACTTGCTTCAAACGTGATTAGATTTTGTAGACAATATCACATTATAGAGAAATTAAAAAAGTTATTTTGGTCATTCGTTCAATGTAGAAGTCGCCAAATTGTCGCCAATAATATCAAATATAGTACTTGAATTTGCAAACTCGATCTTCCATATTGGATCTACCATTTTATATTTTATTAATCTGAGGTTAGATTTCAATTCAGCGACCTCAAGAACCTTCAGATGCTAAGTTTCTTTCAAATCCACACTAGGTCAGAGGCCACAGTTTAGTAGCCAGCCGTCTAGAATTCATCCAATCTATACAAAAATTGGTTTCTAAGTTTTCTTTGGTTCATTGATTTTAAATTTTAGAACAGATTTTCAAAATTCAAAATGGCAGATCTAATACGGTGACTGAAATTTTTCAAATATTTCCTGATTTGCATAAAACTCATTTCGCAAAGGTTTTTATGATTAACTTAAAATTTAATTTAATTTAATTTTGATGGTTAATTAAAATTTTTATCAGAATTTCAAAATGCAAAATGACGTTTTCAAAACAGACCTTCCAGAAGTTAGACGTTTTAGTGACTACGAAATGCTAAAAATCAATATTTCTGAACCCTCCATGGTTTCTGTTGTCTTATTCTAAAATCAATATTGCTTTTTCCATACAATATTGATTATAAAAATCAATATTTCTGAACTCTCCAAGGTTTCCGTTGTCTTATTCTAAAATCAGTATTGCTTTTTCCGCAAACCTTATTTAGTAGTTACTTCTGTTTACATTATGAAGAAATAACTATAATGGAAATGCTGACTCAGTAAGCAAAGGTGATTCTAATTGCAAATTCAGTTTCAAAACAGTCCTCACAGAAGTTAGACGTTACTGTTAATCCAGTTGAATTTTCCAACTTCTTTAATGTGCAATTTAATTACATTTCAAAATGCTTCTTAAATTTAATGAAAAGTTGGTTTTGTTGCTTCTTTCACTCTTTCAATATCAAGTGGTAAAAGCAACAGCCGCAAAATGTGTAAACCATCTGACAAAGCACATCAAAGACTTAGGGAAATATCAGGTCGTATTGTTTTCCACCGAAAAGAACGAAAATTTGGAAATTGATCATCTCACTCGATGGACCTTACAAGATATTCCTCATTTGAATATTGATTTGCAAGAATTGAGAAGCAAGGAACAAAAGACGATTATGGAAGTACCATCATTTGACGATCCAAGAACAACAATCTTATTCATTATGACCTCTTCTGAAATTAAGACGACTTCTGCAGACATGAAGGCATTTTTAAAATTTCTGCTTCAATTGTCATCGAGTCGAATTCGTCCCAAATGTTTGTTTATCACCACAAGCAAGAAATCAGATCAGTACCAGGAATTCCTTCAGGAAAAGTGGTCCAAGCAAATTTTGGACACAACGATTCTTCAATTGAAACAAACACGGATCGCGAACAGCCATCTTCTCCCTCGGGTTCAAAGGAAGATTACAATTCATTACTACAATCCATTTACCAAAAGGTACGCAAAGAAAAAATGCACTTCTCGAACCCAATTGTTTCGTAGCAAACTAGGTAACATGAATGGTTATCCCTTAAAGGCAGGGATGATACAAAAACCACCTTTCAGTTGCATAAAACTAAATGCCACTGGACAAATTGTTGATTTTACTGGAGCAGACGTATCAATGTTTCAAGTATTAGCTGAAAAACTAAATTTCTCGAAAACCATCGTCTCTGACACCAAAGGAATAGGTTCCTATGATCAGGAAAAAGAGTTGGCTACTGGTCTCTTGGGGAAATTATTTAAGAATGAGATTGATTTGATAGCTTCAAGTGGAAGTGAGACTTCCTACTTAAAAAGAGCTCTTTGGGAACGAAGTATTACGTTGACAATCGAAGCCTTAAATGCCTTGGTACCAATTTTGCACAACGAGATCAAAGTGGTTCATCAAAAGATGCTGTACTTCACGATGTTGACTTTTATTTGCACAATCGCATTGATCTGGGGGATTTCGAAAATTTTTAAATTAGCATCTCCTGCTTGGAATCCGATATACATTTTGGAAATGATGCTGGGATTAACAGTACCTCATGAGCCATCAAGTGCATCCCAAAGAATCTTCTTCGGGTCTGTACTTGTTTTGTCCATGTGCTACATTTCCAGCTTTTTTGCTGGAATCACATCCGACAATCTGGAAATAGAATCTGAAGTGGCATTTGATAATTTTGTAGATTTGAACCAATCAGGCTTGATCCCTATATTTCAGCCAAATATTTTCAAAGCAATTTTCAGAATCCATGACGAGAGGTTGTTGAACCTGAAGAAAAAGGCTTTGAAAAGAGATGATGCATACACGATGTGTCCAAAAATGCTGATGAAGTACAAGAATGTTTCCTGCGTGGTTGCAGGGTCTCTAGCAAAGATGGCAATTGAATCGTCGATAGATATCTTTGGACTGCCATCTCTAAAGATTATGAAGGAACCATTCAGAAATTTTAGATCTGGAATTGTACTGGGAAGAGGTTCACCCTGCAAGGATCGTTTCGATGAAGTATTTCTTCGAATCATTGAATCAGGATTAAGGGAAAAATGGTACAGCAACTATTCTGAAGATCCTTTTGTTATTCGGAAGAAAAGGAGGGATCAAGAAAAAACATCGATTCATCCAGTGGTTGAAGAAGTAATGAATCTACGTAAGCGACTTATTTTTGTAGCTTTTCATGGTTATTTGATTTCTACCGTCGTATTTTTTGTTGAAGTCCTCTTAAGTCGATGCAAGAAAGTTAAAAAATGTCTCTAAGCAATTTGCTGTGAACCTATAACCTAGTTTTTTTTAGCAATACAGAAAATTTCTCTAAGTAATTTGCTGTAAAACTATACCCTAAGTTTTTTATTAATACTTCTTGAATAATTACAAAAATGTGTAAAATGTGTTTAAAATGTATTCTGAATGTGTAAATGTACAACATGTAATGTACAACGAATGCTGTAAATTTTTTATCTTAAAATTCGTCGACAGTTTTCTATTAGTTAAAAAAATGTACTTATCTTTTCTTACAATTAGTGGAATTATTTTCCTTCAATTCTAGAAAATATTTATCGTATTAGAGCGTTATTATTGATTTCTATTTTCCAGAGATTTTTTTTCCATTTGTAAGACTTAACGCATTAGAAAACATTTTCTGTGTTTCAATTTAGGTTAATGCAAACGATTCATCTTGGTACTTCTCCTATAATTGTAAAATAAAGATAGGAATGAAGGTTTATGGTTGTGAAATTGAAACAGAACGCAATATTTCTGCTACACGAATGCATGAGTTATTTTTTTTTCATTTTGTTACAAACGTGTTATTCTAGTTATTCTTTAGGATAACGATTCAAAAATAACCGATTTTCAACCATTTTAAGAGTTTCTCCGTAAAACAGTTCAGGTGACATTATTATTATTTTAGGTGATATTATTGTCAACTGATAGTATTTGATATACTAATATTATTATTATTACTTTTATTATTATTATTATTACATAATAATGGACAATGATCTCTGTATATCCACACTGGAGTTTCTTCATTTTTACTTTTAACAGAAAATTTGATTTTAAATTTTCCAAAAAATTTTAAATAATCTAATTCTAATAACTAAACATTACATCTAATAATCTAAATTCTTGATTGATTAATTTAACCCCTTCACTGTGAATGGCCCGGCTCGGACATTAAAAAAAATGACAGAGTTTCGATTTTCAGGCAAGTAAGTTTCCTAAGGTTTTTGGGGTCGCTGAATTCAAATCTGATGACAGAATTTCAAAATTCAAAATGGCGGATCCAATATGGCCGTTTTAAAAATGGACGGGAATTTGACAATGGTTGGATTTTTATAAAAATTGGTATCGTACGGTTTTTGAAGTTGTTGAATTCAAATCTAAGAACAGAATTTCAAAATTCAAAATGAAGTATTCAATATGGCGGACCAAAATGCGAAATTCCAAGAAATGCTTGGGTTTGTATGAAACTTAGCATCTTAAGGTTTTTGAGGTCGATAAATCCAAATCTGAACTCAAAATTTCAAAATTCAAAATAGTTGATAAAAAATTTGAAAATAATTACACTTTTATAGAAATGGGTAAACCTACATTTTTGTGATCAATAGATTTGAAATTATATCAAAATTTTTAAATTCAAAATGATGGATCAGTTTTGAAATTTATTATCCAAATGTTAATTCTGTTTGATCTATTGATCTAATTTTTATAAACGAGAAAAAATCGAAAAGAATTAACATTTTAATAATTATTTTAATAATTGAATCCCCATTTTGAATTTTGTTTTGATATAAATTCAAATGCATTCATCACATAAATGTCGGGATACCCATTTTTATAAAAGTTCAACCATTTTCAAATTTTTGTTCGGCCATATTAGATTCGCCATTTTGAATTTGGAAACTCGGAGTCCAGAATTGGATTTAGCGATCTCAAAAACCTTAAGATACTAAATTTGATACAAATCTAAGCATTTTTTGGAATTTTGAATTTTGGTACGCCATATTAGATCCGGTGTTTTCAATTTTTGAAATTTTGTCATCAGATTTGGATTCAGATTCCCCAAACTTTAAATAATAAAATTATGAATTGAATCCTAACACATTTTTCACTCACTGGTGTCACAGAAAGCTCATTTTAGCTACATTCTGAAGAGGTTAATTAAGAATATTTTTCTATCAAATAAGAAAGGAGGAAGGGGAGAGGGAAAGGAGAGGTGCACTGGGAGGTTGAACAGGAATAGGGATAGGAGAAGAGGGGAGGGATACGAGTAGAGGAAGTTGGTAGGGAATGGATAGGGAAAGGAGAGGTTGTGAAAGAAAGGAACAGGGAAAGGGAGATAGCGAGGGAAGAGATAGGGTCAGAAAAGGTTGTAAATAAAGAATTAGAGGTAGGGGGAATTTTGAGGGAAGAGATAGGGTTAGGAATGGTAGTAAGGGAAACATTAGAGTAAAGGGAGGTTGTGTGGAAAGCCATAAGTACAGAGGAGGTGGTGAGACAAGGTATAGGATCAGAGAAGGTCGTGAAGGAGGGATAAGGGTTAAATAGGTTGTAAGGGAAGGGATAGGTAAAGGAATGGTAGTAAAGGGAGGATTATGAAAATAGGAGGTTGTTAGGGAAGGGATAGGGGAAAAATAATAGTGAGGTAGGCATAGTGATAGGAAAGTTTGTGAGCGAAAAGATTGAGGAAGGACAGGTTAAAGAAGGGATGGGGGAAGAGGTGGTTGTGAGGAAAGGATTCGAGGAAGGTCAGCTTTTGAGGAAACGGAGCAAAGGAAAGTTGGTAAGGAGGGAAAGATTCAAAGAAGGGGTGGTTGTGAGGGAAGGTATAGAGATAGTTAAGGATGTAGAGGAAGGGTCTGGAGTAGTGGAGGTTGTGAGGGAAGGTATAGCGGCAGGGTTGGTTGTGAGACAAGGTTTAGGGGCAAGAAAGGTTGTGAAGAAAGGATTTGGGTCAGGGGAGGTTGTGAGAGAAGCGATAGGTGAAGATATGGTAGTGAAGAAAGGCTTATGGGAATGGGAGGTTATTAGGGAACAAATAGGCAAAAAATGGTAGTGGGGATAGGCATTGGGATAGGAGAGGTTGTGGGCATAGGGAAGGATAGGTGTCAGAAGAGATAGAGGAAGAGGAGGTTGTGAGTGAACGATTAAAGGAAGGGGAGGTTATTCGGAAACAATGCAAGGGCAGGTTGGAAGGGAGGAAACAATTTAAAAAAAGGAGAGGTTTTGAGGGTAGGTATAGGGAAAAGTAAGGATGCAAAGAAAGGTTTAGCGGTAGTGGAGGTTGTGAGCAAAGACATAGAGGCAAGACAGGTTGGGAGACAAGGTATAGGTTTAAGGAAGGTTGTGAATTTAGGATTAGGGCAAGGGAAGTTGTAAGGAAAGGGGTAGGTAAAGAAGGTAAAGAAAAGGAAGGCTTATGGGAATGGAAGGTTATTAGGGAACGGATAGGCGAAAGAATAAAAGTGAGGAAAGACATGAGGTCAGGCGAGGTTGTAGGCATAGGGAAGGATAGGTGACAGAAAAGATAGAAAAAGAGGAGGTTGTGAGGAACGGATTAGAGGAAGCGAAAGATCAAGGGGAAAGATGGTAAAGACGAAAATTCGGGAACGAACCAAAGAAAGAATGGTAGTGAGGGAAAGATTTAAAGAAGGGAAGAATGTGAGGAAAGGTGTAGGAGTAGGTAAGGATGTAAAGGAAGGGTTAGAGGTAGTGGAGGTTGTGAGGGAAGGGATAGAGCGAGGAATAGTTGTGAGAAAAGTATTATAGAAATTAGAGGTTGTTAGGGAAAGGATAGAGGAAAGAATGGTAGTGAAGGAAGGATTATCGAAACGGGAGGTTGTTGGAGAAGAGATCTGAAAACAGGGAGATAAGGTGCGGTGCAAGAATAAGGTGCAACCTTATTCTTACAACCTCCCCTAGAAAAGGAAGGTTGTAAGAATGTGTGGTGGTGAGAAGAAAGCAGTGAGAGTGGGAGAGTTTTGAGCGGAAGAGAATGGTTGAAGAGAGGCTAATAGAAGTAAATAGGAGGTTAAGATGTAAGAGGTCGGGTAAGGAGAGGTTATGAGGAAGCGGTTAAGGTAAGTATTGGTAGTGAAGAAATAATTAGGGTCAGAAGAGGTTGTAATGGACGCAATAGGAGAATGAATGGTAATGAGGAAAGAATTAGGGAAAAAGGAGGTTGTTAGATAACGGGTAGGGGAAAAATGGTATTGAGGGAAGGCATAAGGGCAGGGGAGGTAGTGAGGAAAGGGATTGGGGAAGATGATGTGATAGAAGGGATAGCAGAACTGGAGGTTTCAAGTTAAATATTAGAGGAGACGGTGGTTTTTAGCGGATGGATAGGAGAAAAAATGATAGTGAGAAAGGATTAGAGGAAACGGAGGTTTTAAGAAAAGGCATAGGGACAGAGGAGGTTATGAAGGAAAGCATAGGGACAGGGAAGAGTGTTAACGGAGGGTGTTCAGTGTAGGGAAGGCTGTGAGGGAAGGGATAGGGTAAGGAATGGTAGTGAGGGGAGGATTAGAGGAACGGGAGGTTGTTGGAGAAGAGATCTGAGAACAGAGAGATGAGGTGCGGTGCAAGAATAAGGTGCGATTATAAGGGGTAAGGGGTAAGGATGAAAGAGTTTGAGAGCAGACGGGAACTGTGAAGAGATAGAAATGGAAGTGAATAGGAGGTTGAGAGTGGAGGAGTGGCGAAAGGAAAGGTTGTGAAGAAGGGTATAGGGGAAGTGAAGATTGCGACGGAAGAAATAGAGGAAGAGGAGATTGTGAATAAAAGGGTAAGGAAGTGGTGAAGGTGGACACATAGGGGTAAGGTTTAGTGTGGTAGGGGTAGTGGTGAAGAGGAAATGAAGGTAAGGACAAAGAGTGCAGATGGAAAAATAGAAGAGAGTGTGTTATAGCGAAAGGGAAACGGAAAAGGAAAAGGGGAAGTTGAAGGTAAAGGAAAAGGGGAAGGTGAAGGGAAAGGGAATGTAAAGGGAAAGGGAAATAGAAAGAGTAAGGCGATGGGAAGGGGAAGGGGAAAGGGAATGTAAAGGGAAAGGGAATGTAAAGGGAAAGGAAATGGGAAATCCTTTCTTGTAGGCATGTCTCGTCTCCTTGAACTCATTTCTTTTGTTGATAAAACACTTCATGACAGATTTTACATTGTAGATTTTCCTTTCTTCTGAACAGTTTCAATAATACTTTATGTCCGTTTAACATTATATGTACGGTACATACGCAGTGCTTTGTCTATAAATTTTCACGTGTCATTTTAGATACCACTGGGCTCAATTCGTAACGGCCGAGAATGTTTCGAGTAATCGCGGTCTAAGCCCCAAGGGCGAACTTCGGGAAGGAGGTTTATATTTTGCGGGTAGTACTAGTGTTAGTACCTGCATAATATATCGAGGAGGGCTTGACTCCGCCGACACAAAGTACTTGGTAACTACTTAGACAAGGGAACGCAGGCCTGACGAAACTCTTGCCAGACTACTTAAAAACTTATTTCGTGGCACGTCTTTAAAATGATATACCCTCCACCTCCGAACACTCTTCTACGTGCAAACCGTCGTCTTCCGTCAGACAGTCTTTCCCTACTCTTGACTCCCTCCTACCCCACATTACTCGACCTCTTTGACCCCTCTCTTTATGAAATTTCCCAACCCACTTCATTCTAGTGGGATAAATTAGTTTCTTATGGTCCAACGATCCGCTGAGACGGGAGACCAGGAAGAATAATAGCAAGGAAGTTATAATGTTTTATAATTAGCTGCGGCATTTATTTCATTCGAAAGGAGCCCGAGCAACCATGGAAAACTTTAGTCGGTTGGGTGAACTCAAAAAGTCTCCTTCTGGCAAGTTCCCTTTCTTTGAGAGGGTATGCTCGACGGCACCGAAACGTGATAATCTCTGTCGGCAGTCTTAACTTTTTAAACAGTCAGAACCGGAAAGTTCCGACTCTGAGGGAACAAAGAGTACGCGTGCAGAAAGTATAAAAGTCATTCCTGAGGTCCTGTTATGGTAGGAAATGGTGCGGAAATAAGGAAATTAGATAGTTGGGATTAACACTTGGGAGAAAAGGCTTCTTGACGCCACCTAGCGGTGAAAATTTCAAATCTAGAAAGGATTTTTTTGCCTCTATCAATAGGAATTTTATTTTGCCTTATCTTAGGTTATTATTTCCCGTTTGCATTATTCTGTTTTCCATCTTACATAAAACTTTGTTATGTTTTTCTCTTTCTTGATATTGCGTCATTTCAGGAAGGTTGCTTAATAAAGACAGTACTTAGGGTCTGATTAAATATTCATACTTTTTTTCTGGTCTTCTTGGTAAGATTTAAAAATACGATAAAAACTTATTAATATTCTGCATTCTACATTTCATTTATAGGTCGATTGTTCTGAAAAGTATCTCAGCCAGGTAAAATTTATAAGTCCGATTGTTCTGAAAAGTATCTCAGGCAGTAAAATTTCTCGTCGAACATAATCACTTCTCTCAGGCAGACGCTAATACCTTCACGTAATCCAGGGATCTGACAAGAGTTTGTCCTCGGAATAAATTTCTGCCTTTCTTTCGAAGAGGTCTTCAAAATAAAATTAAAATCAACGATTGGAAGGATTTTCCCGTCGGAATAGACAATTAAAAAGGAATTAATATCATTCTTTCATTCATTTAAAATACATAATAAAAATATACCTTCACTGTATTTCTTTTATTTATAGATACCATTTTTTTACCTATAGATACAAAATTCTTATTATAAAAAAACCGGCATAAAAGCTATATAGGTGTTTTGAGGTTACCTTTTTTTGTCTAATAATAATATGGGACTGTTCTTATTTCAATAGAAAATATGTTGGGGATTCAAATTAATTGGGGAAATTATTCAAAAACACTTATAGGATTTGTGCTTCCCTGTAAAAATTGAGGAGAATGTAACGTTTTGTGATAGGACCGTAGATCGCTGATAAAAAGAAGAGAAGGAGGGAAGAAGGAAGCTACAGGCGGAACCATTTGTTAGAAAGCAATTTTCGGATCTCCCTGGTGTTTTTCCGCCGAAATAACGACTCTTTCCGCGATTCTCGGGCGACGCTCTAACTCGTAGGACGTAAAGTAACAACGTTCTACATTGGGGAAAAGGAAAGATGAAGAGAGAAACTGATAGACAAAGAAAATAATATATTTATGTGGGACAACACTTTTCTCCTGCTACACAAAAAAATTCATGTCTTTGTAAAGATGAGAAAGCAAGCTTTATTAATAATAACTGACTTAAGTAACTTCAAATGACTTCAAATGACTTTAACTGACTTCAAGTGACTTTAAGAGACGTCAAGTGACTTAAAGACACTTCAGGTGAATTCCACTATCTTCAGGAAATTTCGTGTGACATGAACTGTCTTCACGTGACTTTCACTGACTTCATGTCACTTACACGGTCTTTATATAACTTCCACTAACTTCATGTCCCTTCCATTGTCTTCAGAAGGCTTCAAGTGACTTCCACTGTCTTATGAAGACTTCAGATGACTTCAACTGTTTTATGTGATTTTAACTGCTTTCAGGAGACTCCTACTATCTTCATAAGACTTCAGGTCACTTCAAATTTCTTCAGGTGACTTCCACAATCTTTATATGACTTCTGATGGTTTCTAATGTCTTCAGGTGACTTCTGGTGACTTCCACTGTCTTCAAGTGACTTCTGGTGACTTCCAATGTCTTCAGGTGACTTTGGATGAATTCAGATGACTCGGTCTTCATGTGACTTAAACTGACTTTCGGCCATATCAATTGACTTCAGGTGATTTACACTATCTTCAGGAAATTTCATGTGACATAAAATCTTTTCATGAGACTTCAATTGACTTTAGATCATTTCGAGTGACTTTCACTGTATTCATGTGACTTCCATTGACTTCATGTCACTTCTCTTGTCTTCAGAAGACATAAGGTAATTTCCAAGGTCTTCTAAAGACTTTTGGTGACTTTCAAGGTCTTCTGAAGACTTTAGGTGACGTTAACTGTGTTCATATCATTTCAACTGCCTTCAAGTGACTTCTACTGTCTTTAGAAGGCTACGGGTGACTTTAGCTGTCTTCAAGTGATTTCAATTGACTTTAGGTAAATTCTACTATCTTCAGAAGACTTCAGGTGAGTTCAACTGTGTTCGTGTGAATTCAGCTGACATCAGGTAACAAAAGGTAACTTCGGGCGTCTTCCACTATCTTAAGATGCCTTCTAGTGTCTTTCACTATCTTCAGGTGACTTTTGGTGACTTCCACTATCTTAAGATGGCTTCTAGTGTCTTCCACTGTCTTCAGGTAACTTCTGGTAACTTTCACTGTTTTCAGGTGACTTGTATTGTCTTCAGGTCACTTCTGGTGACTTCCACTGTCTTCAGGTGACTTCTGGTGTCTTTCACTGTCTAAAGGTGACTTCTATCAACTTCAACTGACTTGAGGTGTCTTCAAATGACTTCAGGTGACTTAGAATGATTTAAACTGACTTCAGGTGACTTTCACTGTATTCGTAAGACTTCAAATGACTTCTGGTGATTTCCACTGTCATCCAGTGACTTCTGGTGACTTCCACTGTCTTCAGGTCACTTCTGGTGATTTCCACTGTCTTCAGGTGACTTCCGGTGATTTCTACTAGCTTCAGGTGACTTCTGGCGAATTCAACTGACTTTAGATATCTTCAATTGACTTCAGGTGACTTCAAATGATTTTAAACGACTTCTTTATAAGTACATTATATACGTATTAAGTAGTTTGGTGTGAGTTCTTGTACTAGAGTCTCACACACAGGTCTCTGCATTAATCACGACTGGAGCGTACCGCATATGGGTCCCGTGCTTAAAGTCGGCTCAACTTTATGAACGACTACTTTCGAGAACACATTAAGGGAGAAAATATCCTTTACGTTCGAGTTTGTCACAGATTTTTAGAATCCGGATTTAGAAACGAAATTGAAACGTTTGCAAGGGGAAAAGAATTATGTATCTTCGATATTAGAATATTCAAAATTATAAACAATATATAAATAAAGATTTTCTAACATTGACTTTAAACTATTGGGAATTAAAAATTTCTACTAAATTTAGTTTGATTTTTTCACATTGGCTTATAAACTATTTGGAATTAAAAATTTCCTCTAGTTTCTTTTTTCCTATAAAAAAATAGTCACTCTTCAGTGATGATAATAAATAATTAATTCTCTTGGAATTAAACATTATTGTTCTTTAATTATTAAGACATTTTCAAGCTTTTGAATACCTTTTCAGTGTCCTAAGTGCTAATTTAATCATAAATTATCTTAAATTTAAATTAGTGAAGGAATTTCTCAAGTTGGGTGCTTTGATTTTAATTACAATTTGTAAGGATAATTGTAAAGTATTCTCTGAAAGTTTAAAATAATTAATTTACATTTAAATATAAAAATCTTTCCAATGTTGAAACTATATATATATATATGTGTGTGTGTGTGTGTGTGTGTGTGTGTGTGTGTGTGTGACGCGATCTAAGAAAAGGGACCTAGTGTCCAAAAAATCATTTTTCAGGTTTTTACACTTCCTAATAGTTTTTGAGATGATCTTTCCAACGGTGCAAACAGAATTTTTTTATCTGCAAAATTTAATACAGTAATTTAGTCCTGAATATGAGTGGTAGTTGCCGTGAGTTCGGCCGATCGGGGTTCCTTGAAATATTCCCCCTCCACTTACCACTACAAACTCGACTGTATCGGTGTACTCGACGAGCATGATTCGGCCGGATCGAGTTTTAACAAAATAATAAGGAAAATCATTCGACGATTGACAAAAT
>JBAGKK010481679.1:0-16933 GCA_037177015.1 Euceroptres primus
TAAATTGAAACCTTACATGAATAGGACTGTCGAAGTACAGTCGAAACGTTGTAAACAAAGAAATTAATGTACCGAGAAACTCTCGGCCACATTCCATAAAGGAAGGATTTTAATATGGACCAGTAATCTCACAAATAAAGTTGTATCTTCCAACCTGAGATAGGGCCTGATTTATGCGATTTTGAATTTGACTTGGAATATTTTCAACGAAATTTCTAAGATTTCTATTGAGGTAATAGAGATTCCGCGAAACTTAATTTTTTTATTATATTTTTTTTTACAACAATATAAAGTTGTATCTTTCAATGTGTAATAGGGTCTGATTTTTGCGATTTTTATTTCTAACCTACAATTTGACTTAGAGTATTTGCAAGGAAATTCCGCATAATACTATCAAGGAAATATAGGTTCTTTTCTTACATATTTTTAATAACAATATAAATTTGTATCTTTCAACCCGGAATAGTGACCGATTTTTGCGCTTTTTATTTATCACCGACAATTTTACTTTAATGTCCCCGGAGGGAACTGCGACGAGTTTATCGCTTATTTATTGTTAAAAAAATTAATTATTCACATAAAAGCACTTTATTATGCATTATTTATGCTTATTTTGCGTTTTGATGTCTGAAAAATTTTGCAATTTAAATTTCAAAAACCGTTGCATTTAACGTAGCGAACTTCTACCGAATTCATTTTAATGCACTTTCTTTAACGTAAGAATATTATTAGTTTGAAGATTGAGGTACTTTAAATAATTAAGAAATAAGAAAATAAAGGTTTTATTTCAAAAGCAATTAATTTTTAGTTTTAAACACTTTCTATAACTTGTTACGTTTATTGAAAATTTATATTTATGTAATATAATTATTAAATCTAAACTGATATACCTAAATTGCGTTGAGTCCTAGATCTCGAATCCTATTTATTTTCTGCAAACAATTGGATATTAGGAATTATACCAAATTTAATAAAATTTAAAAACTGAACAAAAATCTAGATGTTAGCACTTTAAATATAACAATTTTTATTTAAAAAATTTAAAAATTATACATATGGGGCGTTATTTCTTAAGTGTACCCACTCAAAAAGTCAAAGTTGTCCGATCTAAGTTAAACTTAAGCAAATTGTTGGATAGTAGTTTATTTTTGCTATTGGATAGTAGTTTATGAGGAAAAAATTTTGTCATTCGGATAAGTATTGGCCGAGGGGTAGGGGTTGAAAGTTTTAAGATTTTCGTGGATATCGTCTATTTCGGCGATTTTTTACTCTTGTAATAGTGAAGAAAAAATTTTGTCTAGTCCAGTTTCGATAGGGTTTTTCACGCCCTTTCGATTGGTCCTACGCATTTTTTCAAAGAATAAATATTTGACCTTCAAAAATAAAGGTCAAAAATAAATTTGACTTTTTCTCGAAATAAGACAGGTTTTTTGTTTTTTTTTCTGCTCTTAAAAGACAGCTTAGATTTTTTCCTATAATACTATGTAGATTAGAAAGTGGGATTTAAATTTTTAATTCATGAAAAGAATCGTTGAGTACTCCGGTACGCGCATGACGCTGGCGCTCGAACCCCGCGGCGCATTATGGTGCCTTCATGGTATTGTTTTTACGAAAAGTAATAATATATGCTAGTATATTTGATCACTCTCTGCATTTTACAGGGTTGAGACTGCCATTATTTAAATGCCTGCATTATGTTCGCTGATGAATTTTGAAAAAATTTTGAATTTTGGAAATTCAAGTTATTGAATGAGAGGTCGGGCAAAAAAAGTGGATTTATGGATTAAGTAAAATTAAAGCTCGGAGATTTTTTTATGCTGATGTCTGGTCTCCTCTCTGCCTTTCTTTCCGCCTTTCGTTTCCTTAGTGACAGTTGTTTTCACTTTGTTTCCTAATATTCGTTTCTTCTCTTTTGGGAAGTAGTCGCATTCCGTGGCTGAGGAAAATTTCTTCAATTGAAGTCTCCCATCTTCAGTAGGTATTAATGTATGGTATTGCAGAGTCCCTTTGATGTCACTGCAGCATCCAATCTGCTTTCCAGATCTTTAACAGTGGCTTCGTGATCTTCCTTGCTACTAAAAATGATTTCAGTTTTCTTGCAGTACATCTTTTCCCACTGAAATAGGGATGAAGCATCTAGGATGCGATCTTCAGCGGAAAATTGTAGGCTAAACATTGCTGCATTTCATTTAACATTCGTCCCTATGCCATCACATGCTCCCTTATCCTGAACGGTAGGATAGTAATGTCACTCAGCTGGAATTCCGAAATCTGCCTTGTGAGCTAGGCTATTAGCAAAATTGCTTTTGTTTTTAACCTTCCGCTAGTCGCGCGCACCTCACAGGTGCATGATTTTCTTATTTTTGGCGCCATTGTAATGCGCAGTGATTTGGCGCCCCTCCCTCCCGTCAGTCCACCTAACTTCCGTTGCTCTAGAGGCCAGTACTCACGGGGCCACGCTCCCTACCAAATTAGAGGCGTTGCAGACCTAATCACCTTACAGGTGCAACGGGACTATTCATGTGCGTTTTGCAAATGTGTGATTTTCAATTTTTTTTCTTCTTCACTTTATGTGTTGTTTATATGTGTGTATGTGTACGGGTTCATTTTACTTTACATGAAAATAGGAAGTTTCAAAACAAAGATTCACCTAGTAGGTCCAGCGCGACTTTACGTGTCACTTTGGTTCTAATGTTGAAGGATGGGGTCCAAAAAAATGAACTACAATTTAAACAATGCTCAAGACGTCAGTAGATTTCATATTTCTTTGTTAGTTCACCTTCCAGGTAAGATTGGTGAAGCAAAAAAAGCAGGGACTGTTCTTGACGTGGCTTCTTCTTTTTGACGAATCAATGCTAAACTCGATTGTTATGTGGACCAATCAATATATTGATCATGTGAGACATGAACTTAAACGTCCCAGAGATGCTCGCCCAACACTTCTAGCTGAGATCAAAGGGTTTATAGATTCGTTGTACCTAGCTGGTGTATACCACGCGTCACGCCTAAGCTTAGGTGATCTTTGGAATACCGATGAAGACAGTGTGGAATCATTCAGGCTCACCATGTCGTTGAGACGGTTCCGATTTTTGATGAGATACCTTAGATTTGATGACATGAAGACGCGTAATGAAAGACGGGAAATCGATCGACTTGCTCCAATAAGAGAAATATTCAAAGGTTTTGTAGCTAATTGCCAGAAAAGTTATTCTCTTGGAGAGAATGTCACACTCGGCGAAAAATTAGAAGCCTTCCGTGGGCGTTGTAGTTTTCGTCAGTATATCTCGTCAAAGCCTTCAAAGTACGGTATTAAAGTATTTGTCCTAATTGATTCCAAAATGTACTATACTTATAACATGAAAATATGTGCCGCTTTTGTCTGGACGGGAACAAGTCCATTTTGGGTCATGGCCCAACCCCATTTCAATGGATCCATCGGATTGTTTAACCAAGTTTGAACTTGTAGAGGAGTCGACTAAGGTTTAAACTTGGAAACCCGGCGGTGTTACATTTGTAAGTTGATTTCACAAATTATTTGAAATAAAGACACGAGCACGTTTTAGTTGAAATTGTGTATTCGCCATATGCTGGCAAACAACTTGAGGGGCCGCATTGTGTCAGTAATCAATGTGCTGACGTTGTTCGCAGAATAGTAACTCCAATAGTCAATACAGGCCGCAACCTTACTACTGATAACTGGTTCACTGATGTCCCCTTGATGAGTGAACTGGCCAATAAAAAAGTTTCACTCGTTGGCAGCTTAAAGAAAAATAAATGGCAGATTCCAGCTGAGTTCAAAAATGTGTCAAAAAGGAACGAAAATTGCAGTGGTTTTAGTTTCAGGAAAGAAAAGACGATGGCATCGTATGTTCCTCGCAAAAAAATGTTATTCTGATATCCAGCCTTCACTTCAACTATGCAATTGATGCTAAGACTGGAGCTTTGGAAAAACCTGAAATCATCACTTTTTATAATCAGACTAAAGGTGGTGTCGACACGGTTGATAAGTTGTGTGCAACCTATAATGTGGCTAGAAATGTTCGGCGTTGGCCAATAGTAATTTTGTTTTCTGCTGTCAACTTGGCTGGTATAAGTGCGCAGGTAATATACACTGGAAACGGCTATTCAATGAACAGCAGAAGAGATTTTTGGGTGAATTAGCCAGAAAGTTTCATTATGGAGGAAATGGTTCGACGAATCAACGAAGAGAAGAATCTAACCATGGCCCTACGCTTCAGGTTGGCAGAGGTAACGAAGCAGCCCCTACAACGCGTCGCACCAATACTACCTTAGGAAGACGCCAATAGAAAAAGAAAATTGTGTGAGCCCTGTCACCTCAACAAGGAACGCAAAAACACCAAATATTCTTGTGCTACTTGCGGAAAGTACTTGTGTTTAGGTCACGTAATTCCAATTTGCAATGATTGTCACGCTATTAAAAATTATGATCAGGCTATGGATGTAGACCAAGACAGTTCCTGAAAAGTTACCTCACTAAGATTGTGATAGGATATATTATCTTAATTTTACATGATAATAAGCAATATGATATATTCAAGGCTCTGTTCATTGGAGGTATTCAAAACTAATTTCAGTTTATGTCTTGATTTCGTGATTTAAGGAAATAATTTTTTTGAGATAATAGAGAATTTCTAAGAAGTTTATTTGGCTGTTTACATTCCATTATGTCATAGTTCCATTTTAGTGCCTTGATTATGGAAGCTGTGAGATATCATAATATTAGTGAAAATAAGACTGAACTAAGTAGGTATCTATTCTTAGTCAATTATTTATTTTTGCATTTTCAAATGCAATAAAGTTTATTATTTACATACATTTTGTTGTTTCATGGGCTTTTAATGCGCCCAGGCGCTCAGGAGTTTTTTTACTAGTAAAAATTGAGAAAGCACCTCACAGGTGCAGTGCGACTATCGATGGGCGGAAAAAGGGCGCGACTAAGGGAAAGTTAAGAGGGCTGTGTACTAACTTGTGAACTCCGAGCTGAGTGTGGGAAAAGGACAGAAGTATGATAAGCACGCCTCCTAGGGCGGAGTTTTTGACTGGATAAAAAAATTTTCGACAACCAATGACAGTGGAAAGTCGACCTACGAAAAGAATACATAAAAAAAAGTTCTGTCCGTTATGTTTATAAGCCACTCATAGTTTGTAGGTCAAGGCCCTGAAGAAAATTTATGGACCTAACTCAAATCACTGGGGGTAGTATGACCGCCGAGAAAAGTTCAGACTTAATTGATCTTTGCCTAAGAGCAAAAGAGATGCCTCAATCTATGGATATAGAATATAGAGGAGTCAACTAAGGTTTAAGCTTGGTAACCCGGCGGCGTTCCACCTATTTTAAGTAGGTGCAAGTTCGTTGGGAAGGAGAGACAACGGGCAGGTGGACTGCCAGATTAATTAGAGAGGTTGTACCGTGGATTGCCAGGAAGCACGGTGAGCTGAACTTTTACCTCACTCAGTTCCTTACAGGACATGGGCAATTCAACAAGTATCTCCACCGTATGGGTAGAAAAAGTAGCCCGTACTGCGATTACTGCAGCGATAAGGAGGATGATGTTGAGCACACTTTCTTCAAGTGTGACCGATGGGTGGACGCGAGGTGCGTACTCGAAACGGCCCTCGGAAAGGTTTTGACTCCGAAAAATACTGTGGTTGCGTTAGTGAGGTCCCAAGTTCACTGGAACGCGGTGGCTGACTACGTGGAGAGCGTGCTCCGACTGAAGAGTAGCGAGGAACGAGAGCGAGAGAGAGAGCCCAAATGAACCCCTGAGATCGCCTGCATGGACGGGGGCTGAGGCTCGCCCGTGGGACGTAGCCAAGTAGGCGATTGGGTGGATGCCATTTTGGCGTATTGGCGCCTATAGGCAGTGGCCCTGAAGTAATGCGTAAGCGGTTCCGGGATCATCGTCTGGCGCGGTTAAAGGGGGGTGGTTTTTTAAGGGCGCTGGCGCGCAGAGGAGGAGGTTTTAGTGGGTGTGACCGGCTTGCCAGGGAAGTCCCACACTACCGCTTTCCTCACGGTGTGCCGAACTGCATTTCCACCTCCTCTTTCAAAAAAAAAAAAAGTAGTAGTAGTAGCAGTAGTTTTTTTTTTCTTTTTCTTTGTTTACAGAGAAGGAAGGAATGCATTTACGCACATGGGAATAAGGCCAATACGCCGTGCCTCAGCGTCCCTCTCTCTATGCCAATTTGGACTTCAACTACACCACCTTTTGGGCCGTCCGGATCAGGGTGTTCTGCAACCAGTTTTATCCACTTCAAACCTTCTGTGAATCTTGTGTAGCGTTCTCACCGGTAAAACGTAGCGTATCTACCGAACTCAATATTCTTCACAAGTGCACTCGGAAACCATGCTATTTAAGCATCCTATCTCATCATCGCTGCCGGTGTTCGCGCAGACTCTGTGCCCATGCCACAGAGTCCGAGTCCTCCTGGTTACGTAGCATTAGTGGTACTGTGTTCTCCGAAGTGAGCACATCACCGAGAACATTCTCTAAGGCCAACTTCAGGTTTGCCCATCTACCGCACTCGTAGAACGTGTATTCTGCTTGGTCTATCTCTGTAAGGCAATAGTCACAAAATTCATTATCCTTTTTTTTAAATCGTAGATAGGAGTTAAAGTGTCCGTAACCCGTAGGGAATTGGGTGAGGTGAAAATTTACTTTACCGTGCTTCCTACCGAGCCACGGGGAGAACTCCCTCACCAGCCTCGCTGTCCATCTTCCTCTCGAATCGTTACTCCACTCGCACTGCCACTTTTCGAGAGTTCTAGTTCTCTCCTGCACTTTGATCTGTGAGCCATCCTCCTCTTGTTGGCAGCGTTCATATATCCTCTTCCTCTCCGTGGCGAGGAGAAAAATAGGGATTACTTCCGCCACCACCATTACTGCAGTACTAACTCGCTATTCGTAAAGCATAACATCGTTGCACCGAAACCAACCGATTTTGGTGTTTTTTAACCTTAAGTGCATAAGACAAAATTTCCGGCCCATTAAGTAGAATTGAATTAGCCACGCTCATCAACATTCTCCTTTCACTGGCTCTAGGACCTTTGATATTAGGCATGAGTTTGGCCAACCTTGCAAACGTTTCGCTTGCTCTATCAGCTGCTCCCCGAATCTGTGGTCCGTGCGTAAGCTTCTGATCGACAATCTCCCAGAGGTTTAGTAGCCTCAACCATCTCTCCTGCAATATTAAACCGCACTGAGTCCCCATAATGCCTCTGTCTTGTGAGGACAACCACCTCAGTCTTGCTAGCCGCCAATGATAGCCCGTGTTTCACCAGCCAAGTATTTACCAAACTTATGACATATGCGACTCTACTTTGTGCTTGCTCGGTATTCCTTGCCCGAATCAGGGCCGCAAGATCGTCTGCGAATCCAATCAGTTTGGCCCATTCAGGTAATACAATTTTCAGTACTCCATTATACATCACGTTCCAAAGGTCTGGCCCAAGTACAGACCCCTGAGCCACTCCGGCAGTGACTTTACGCCTTTGTAGACCCTCCGTTGAAACGTACAGTAGCTCCCTGTCGTCCAGATAATCGTCAATCACTCTGCGCAGATACGCCGGTAACCCAAACCGGTGCTCAAGTGCATCCAGGATATCGACCCACCTCGCAGAATTGAATGCGTACTTTATATCCAGGGTGACCCGTACACAGGAATTCCTTCTTCTGTGATCGCCCTGCCATGCCATGTAGGTTTCTGAAATCACTTCCCTGATCGCACCGATCGTTGAGCGCCTGATGCGGAACCCATGCTGGTTCTCAGATAGACCGCCAGCTTCTTCAATGGCGATGCGTACACGTGCCCATAAGAGTTTCTCAAAGATCTTCCCTGCATTGTCCAACATGCAGAGTGGCCTGAAGGGCGAGGGGGTGATGGGTGGACCCTTCCCCATATCCAGGAGTACCAACCTCTGCACCTTGCATCTCTTGGAAAAGAGACCTGCTAGCAGGCATTTATTATACATGTTCAGGAGTACATAAAGGTTTTCTCCTACAATCATCTTGAAGACCTCCACAGGTATCCCATCCGACCCCGGGGCTTTACGATTGTCCAAGGAGCGGACCGCGCTGCGAAGTTCGTCGATCCTAAAGACCTGTACCTCCGCCTCCACCACTGGCATCGGAGTACGATTTCTCTCCAGATGTGTTGGAAAGAGCCCACTCACGACCGCCTCCATGGTCACAGGATCCCGTGGGGGCTCTGATACTCTTGCTCCAAGGTGGCGGGTGACAATCTTATACCCGCGACCGCAGATGTCTCTATCCACTTCCTCAAGGAGTGATATCCATCCTTTCCTCTTGCTAGCTTTTATGGCTTTCGATAGTGCATTCTTGGCTGCCAAGTAGCATTCCTCGGCCTCCTGAGCCTCATTGCGACCCCTCCTACGTTGGGCCATCCTGCGCCTATGCAGTGCCTGCCTGCGAAGATCAGAAATTTCACTGTTCCACCAGTAGTTACGCTCCTTATGTCAGTGCGCTGATCTTTTAGGCATCGACGCATCGCATGCCTTTTTAATCAGATTCATCGTCTGCCCGACCAGGTTTTCCGCCATGTTCCTAGGTACCTTCTTGGTCCATACTGCCTCGTCAGTGAGTTTGCCCGCTCTGGCTAACGTTTCGAAGACCGCTTGCTGGCTGAGCTTCGCAAAATGCCATCCCTGGATCCTCGCATAGCGGGTTTGGTGTCCTTTTCCTCTATTATTTGACCCAACGCAGAACTTGATGTATTGGTGGTCGCTTCCAGTAAAGTCCTCGAGCACCCGCGACCCCCGTGTCACAGTAGAGATACCTGCGGATGCCAGAGTAATATCCACGATAGAGCCTCGGTAGCCACTGCGTCTGAATGTTGTGACTGTGCCCGAATTGAGTGTCGTCAGGTCCAGCCTGGCCGCCATCTCCACCAGCCTACCACCTCTGCTACAGGTCTTTGGCATACCCCAATCGATCGCCCTCGCATTAAAATCACCGGCCACGATGACTTCGCCGTCTCACATCCGGATGCTATCCTCCAACCCCTTGAGTTTCCTGGAGAACTCAGCAATTCCCTCGTTAGGAGAGAGATATACACTCACATAGGTGGTGCAACCACTCCTAACCCAAACATAGCCGTCTCCCTTGCCCATATCGACCACTAGAAACATGGCTGTATTCTTGATCCATATGGCTACAGTGCCTGTGTTGTCCGGGTACCAATTGCATCCGCTCATACCACAGTATTGCTCTGAGATTATGATCAAGTCAGCCTTGTGAGAACCCGTTATACATTTCAGTAAGTCACAGGCCAAACTACTCCTACCCAGATTACATTGGATGATAACCGCCATCACTGTTTCTTTTTATAGCAGTCCTTATACACCCAGCATCTAAAAGATCCAGTCTGTACTTACAGTACTACATTTTCGTTCGGCGCATAGGTAGCATTTAGGCTCTTCGGTACAGGTCGGTGACTGATGTCCCTCCTTTCCGCACTTCCAGCAAGTTGTTCGCCTGTATTCACCTTTACACGAGACCGCTATATGTCCGAAGCCATGGCAGCGGAAGCACCTACGGACTAGCGTCCTGCGACGTACCCGACAGTCAACCCATCCGATTTTGATGTGGCCTACATCTTCCAACTTCCTGGCAGTATCTTCATCACTTCATCTTCATCAGCGTGATGGTAGTTTTTTTTTTAAGGATACGTTACAAAAATCTTCGATGCCTTCAATGATATCTTTCGTGAAAATAGCTCCTTTTATCCATTTGTAGATGACACTGTCCGTAGCACCGCGTTTGAAAGGGCCCCCTTCTACGCTCATGGCCCGAATTAGCGTTTGCTCAATGGTCTAGTCTGAAAATATGCCAGAAAAGAATTTTTCCGAACGCTCGGCCCGAATTAGCGTTTGCTCAATGGTCTGGTCTGAGAATATGCCAGAAAATAATTTTTCTGAACGCCTGGCTCCATGTTCGGTAAACTTTTTAAATTCTTCTGGGTCCATTTTGTTCTTCAATTCCGTCATATCCTGTAAATATATTTGAGCGGACTTGGCATATGGAATGCCCTGACGCATGGAAGTATGGAATTATGAGCTGCATTGTATGCAGGTGCAATTCCCAATCCCCCATTCGCTCAGCAGCAATAAAATCTTTCAATATTGTCACCATTTGAAAGTAACTGATCCACAATTTGGCAGTTTTACTTTTCTTTTCGAGTTCTGACATCTTGCTCTCGAATATGTCGACTAATTTTTCGAAAACATGATTATCTTTTATTTCTGCCAAATAGAGCATATTTAAAGTATTAGAATTTTTTTCATCTTTCGTCAAAGCCAAAAATTCTGCGTTGTTTTCCATCAAAAATTAATTTTGAAAGGGCTAGTTGCAGCAGTATATGAGCACGTACCGCTCTCGCGTTGGCATGTCCGGACATGATGTGTTGTATCGTGTTTTCAGCATAGACTATAGTAAGAGATTCCTTAATCCACAATTTTCATGAAACCCAACTAATCTGACAACAATTAAAACCTCGTCAGATAAGCACATGGCTGAGGCTATGTCCCTAGATTTCATATACAGGGGCTGATCGAACGTTATAATACATGTTCTCATGCCTGCGGATGTTGTATTTTCTACAGAGACCTTCATAGCAGTTTACAGTGTATTATAGTCACTTGGTGCTGCATTGATGAATGGTAAAAAATTGATAGTGGACATTTGAAAATGTTGCTCCTCCGTTAAGTTTTCCATGAAGCTATTCCATCCCGTGTAATCTTTGTTACTCTTATATTTTCAATACATCCACAGGGTATTCAATTTCGATGTTGCAGTAGGTTTTAAATCAGGTTCTTCTTCTGCTATTTTAACGGAAACTATCTTTAATCCGTCACCAGTAGAAGCAGGATACACTTTAAGGGAAATATTACCTTTCTCAGCAATCTCAGACGCAGGTGGGATGCTTTTTAAACGTTGAATTGCTCCTCTGGGCTCAACACCACTTGCCGGAGTCACAATTTGAATTGATCCCAAATTATGAAACGTTCCTTTTCCGCTCAGTGTACCGATATTGCAGTCTGCATTATCTGCCACAAATTGAAAGAAATCATCTAATCCTATTTCAATTGGATCTTGCAAAGCCGCAGAAGCTTCGTACAATTGTGCTTCGTGGTACGAACCACAAAAACCTAAAACATTGCATATATCTATGATTTTTTTAGTTCCAAATTTTCGATCAAGGGTGACACTTAATGTGACATGCAAAGGTGATAAGAATGGTCGTGGCCGCACTGCCGATCCGATGGCATGGCCTATAGATATGCACTTAGTCTCATAAAGAATTATGTTCTGTGGTTTACTCTTCTTATCTTTTAAAATTATTTCCGATAAGAAGAAACGCAAGGACTCTGGGATGCATGACTCAATTTTGTCAAACATTGAATCACTAGCTGGGTATGAATCACTACTATAAACTTCACTTCGAATATGCCTTCGCAGAATCTCACCAGCAGCCTTCAAAATCAGATATTCTTCATCAGCTTCATTCTCCAATCTTCCCGCTTACCAGGCTTCCGATAGTATATCATGATGCTTCTTCTTTAAACAGATGATTGTATTGAATTTGAATTTAGCAGAAAAAACCACATTATCTCCGTAGTGTGAGATTAATCTCGCTCGAATTGTTTTGTCTTGGGGAATGGGTTCTGTCGTAAGAATACTTTTCAAGTCCTGGAACGTAAATTAGCAGTCATCGTTGTTCTCAATGTAGTCGTATATTTCTTGCATGCATTGGTCGACTTGGAAAACTTGAGGATGAGTCTCTTTTTCCCACTGAGGACGACGCAAACGACCGTAACAATAACATGATATTTTGCCTGTACTGACACTAAATCCGGAATACCGCAAATTCTCCTATGCATTTCTCTGTTAAAATCCGTTTTTTCCTTCACTATCAAATTTATAATACTTTCCTTGAAATTGGTATTCACTACGTAACTAATTTTTCTGCGGTTCTTTCTGCTTCTGCTAGTCTTCTGTTCTTTTGCAACATCAGTTTCTTGTCCACAAAGGAAACAATCACTTCTCCAATCGAAGTCACTGCAACCATCCTGTCTTTCAGCAGAAGCATGTCTGAAAGTTGGCAATCCCCTTGTTATTTTTGTAATAACTCCTAAGTTTGAGGTAGGACCTGAGCTTGACCCCAATTTTTGACATAAAAAACAACTGACTTCTTGATTATTATTATTATTATTATTTGCCATTTCTACGGAAAATCGTGAATTTTCGAAAAGTAAACTTCATTCAATGCTAAAAAGGTTCATTATGAAACGCTATGCAGGTTTACCAAAGAGATAACAATGTATAGCTTACACTAACCTACAACTAATATGCATGCATATTCCAATAAGAAACAAACACAAGCATCGGAGCTTTTAGTTGAAGAACACAGGTAAATAAAGTTGCATGTAAAAAAAGGTAGCCAATTCGTACAGAATGAAATGCGAGTGTCATAATTAAAATGTATTGCATCAAGCTTGTTACTTTAGATGCACTTCTCCGCTTTGAAGTGAAATCTGAAATAAGGAAATGCAAGTGTTACATGAAACAATACAATACCATTAGAAAAATTATTCTTGTTGAGGTTCACTTATTATTTGTTCTTAACAAAGCAAAACTAAAGATTTCAGAAAAAAGCAACTTTCTAGCATTACTTTAAAAGAAGATAGTTATGAACAATAATCAATTGTTTAAATGAGCATATTTGTTAACTAGCATTCATAATTACCTCACTAAGTGGCAAAAAGTTTAAGAGCTAAATAAGCAATAATAATTTATATAAATAATTATTTTTTCTACATGGATGTGATAACCCTAAGTGAAAAGTAGACAAGTAACTCCTTTTTTTCCAAAACAAAAAAAGTGGATTTATTTTCTTGCGGATTCGAACACATTTCCGGGCAATATGCATGCTAATTCGAGAAAAAAAATTTGAACGACTCTAATAGACACTCACTATACTTCTGAAAAAATGTGCCTTATGAACTTTGCAAATGAGTTTTTTGCAATAAAGGAATAATGACGATCATGGCTCTTGCCACACTCCTCTACTGTGAACAGAAATATGAAATTACAAATTTACGTGATAAATGAAAGAATTGCCAAATTATTAAGGAACAGATTAATACTCATTGAGCACTAAAAAATATTTACCTTGTGGACTTTCACACGGAGTTACTTGGCGCGAAAGAGATCATTACCATAAGTATTGCTGTTGATGACACTCCTACATTTTGAATAAAAGTATACAATTAGAAATGCACGCTAAAATTACAAAAATGTATGAAGGGTGTCAGTACAAAATTAGATAATCAAAATTTTTGTAAAAAGTGGGTTAATTGCATACCAAATTAGTAAAAAAATTATTTCTGCTAAAAAACTACGTACCTCTTACATAGGAACCCGTTATTTTTGGTACCACTTTGGAACACTTGCGTATTCACTTTGGTATCAAAAAACACATCAAAAATCACTACACGTTATGAGTATTTGCCATTTTCCAATCAAAACATAATAATAGATTTTCGAAAGAAGAAGCGTCAGAACGGTAGGTATGATTTTTCAAAACTAGAATCATATACCTTCAGCACTTCTGCAAGACTATTTAGGTACTGAACACCTACTTGCTTCGATCCTTTTCCCTCGGTGCCGATGTACATTTACCTAATTACTTAATAACCCAGGCAAACCAGTTAAAGAACGACAACGTTTCCGACAAGGATGCACAGTTTCCAATATTTAGAGGCTTCGCGGCGCCGCTTGTACGAATGTCTCTCTTTACTTTCGGAAAGAAATTATTTTCCACTTAAAATACAATAATATACCTTTTTTTTGTCATCCATTTTTTCTTTTTTTATTACCTTGTCCATTTTGCAAACAAAAGATTTTACCTATTGTTTTTTCCGCTAATGCACATATACAAAAAATGCATAATTCTTTGTTTAAACATATAAATAACAATTAGCGGAGAGATCTTTTTTTGAAAACTTTTTATTACACATCTTTAGAAACATAATGCAAAAGGTTTCATTTAAATCGATGGAACGCCGCGGGGTTTCCAATTGCTTCATCATTGCTTATTTGAAACCTGTTTGCAGTAAAGTCCCATGTTTTTCTTGTGTTTTTTGTTAGATAGTTTGAATTCGTCATGTTGAATTTTTGTATAGCTATTAATTAATTGTCATGTATTATCATTCCCTACCATATAATGTAACAATTTAAACAATAACTGAATTTACAATCGTTTCATTACGAATGAGCCAACCCCAAAAAATGCTTTTTTACGATTATCTTGGAAAGGGTGCATCGAAAACAAATGATTTTTTTCAGAAAAATAGTACTTATAATTTACAATAAGAATGCAGCTATACATTTTTCCTCTGCGGATCATACCTTTGGAGTAATCAACCCTCAAAGTAGGGGGTGAGTTTTACTTTGCGGGTGGCGCGCTCCTTCCATGGCTCATATCTTGAAACAAGATGGTTTTTGGAGGAAAATGTATAAGAATTAAATTGTACAACGGAAAATTCTGCATAATTTCAATTAGATACATTTTTTTCTAAAAACGACCCCCTTCGAGATATGAGCTAGGTAAAGAGCGTGCCACCTGCGCGGTACAAGTCACCCCCCACTCTGAGGAGTGATTACTCAGAAAGTATGACCCGCAGAGGAAATATTCATACCAGCATTCTTATTGTAAATTATAAGTAATATTTTTCTGAAAAAAATCATTTCTGTTCGATGCACCCTTTCCAAGATAAACGTCAAAAACACTATTTTACAGAAATCTTTGTTTAATCAAATAAATAACAATTGGCGGCAAAATTTTTTTTTTAACTTTTCATTGCACATCTTTAGCAACACAATGCAAAAGGTTTCATCCAAATCGGTGGAACGCCGCCGGGTTCCCCAGTTTTTCATTTTTAACGTCTAACGTGACTCCTCTAATAGTACCCTTCGCATAAGCTTATCTTCGTTTAAAAGAAACTTATAATTGTGATCTTCGCACACATTCAGGTTCCGGAAATGATAAACCAGGTGTTTAACTTTTTTCTGTTTTGAATTTTTATTATTTCTAGTAAAATTATAATTTATAATATATACATTTATCTGAGTTAGATATGATTCTCTGAAAATTGTTACAAAATCTGAAATTTTTTATTGAAGAATATGTTTAAAAAATAATTTTAATTAAAATTGTTCAATTTATCCAAACAAAGAATATATTGCTGTCAATTAAAAAGAATCTAATCTCCACTAATCAAAATTTTGTATTTTTTTATTATTAATCATTACAGTAAATTTTACTTAAAATTTACTATTCTCACAAGGAAAACGAAATTTTGAAATAGTGAAAAAAAAGACAAATTGCACAGTATAGGATCTAGGGTTTATTGAAATAAAACTTTTATTTCATTTAGCTCTCACCCCCTAATCTGCTTTCATTTAGTGAAAAATGAATTATCCAATTTTTTCAGATTTTAAACAACATTTCAAACCGCGGTCCTGGGGCTTCTAGAGGAGTCACGTTAGACCTTAAAAATGAAAAACTAGGGAACCCGGCAGGGTTCCACCGATTGGAATGAAACCTTTTGCATTGTGTTGCTAAAGATGTGTAATGAAAATTAAAAGAAAACTATATTGCCGCCAATTGTTATTTATTTGTTTAAACAAAGATTTCTGTGAAATAGTCTTTTTGACGTTTATCTTGGAAAGGGTGCATCGAACAGAAATGATTTTTTTCAGAAAAATAGTACTTATAATTAACAATAAGAATGCTGGTATGAATTTTTTCTCTGCGGGTCATACTTTCTAAATAATCACTCCCCAGTGTGGGGGGGGGGTGACTTGTACCGCACAGGTGGCACGCTCATTACGTAGCTCATATCTCGAAAGGGGGTCGTTTCTAGATTAAAATGTATATAACTGAAATTATAAAGAATTTTCCGTTGTTCATTTTAAGTCTTATAGATTTTCCTCCAAAAACCATCTTGTTTCAAGATATGAGCCATGGAAGGAGCGCGCCACCCGCGAAGTGAAACTCACCCCCTACTTTGAGGGTTGATTACTCAAAAGGTATGATCCGCAGAGGAAAAATGTATAGCTGCATTCTTATTGTAAATTCTAAATACTATTTTTCTGAAAAAAATCATTTGTTTTCGATGCACCCTTTCCAAGATAAACGTGAAAAAGCATTTTTTTGAGGTGGCTTATTCGTAATGAAACGATTGTAAATTCAGTAATTGCTTCAAATTGTTACATTATACGGGAATGATAATACATGAAAATGAATTAATAGCTATACAAAAATTCAACATGACGAATTCAAACTATCTAACAAAAAACACAAGAAAAACATGAGAAATATATTTTAAATATAAATAATATATAAATAAAATATATTCTACTGCAAACAGGTTTCAAATAAGCAATGAGGAAGTAATTGGAAACCCGGCGGCGTTCCACCGATTTTAATGAAACCTTCTGCATTATGTTTCTAAAGACGTGTAATAAAAATTTCAAAAAAAGATCTCTCCGCTAATTGTTATTTATTTGTTCAAACAAAGAATTATGTATTTTTTGTATATGTGCATATTTGTAGCAGAAAAAACAATAGATAAAATCTTTTGTTTGCAAAATGGACAAGGTAAGTAAAGAGAGACACTCGTACAAGCGACGCCGCGAAGCTTGTAAGGACTCGAAACTGTACATACTTGTAGGAAACGTTGTCGTTCTTTAACTGCTTTACCTGGGTTATTAAGTAATTAGGTAAATGGACATCCGCACTAAGGGAAAGGGATCGAAGCAAGTAGGTGTTCAGTGCCTAAATAGTCTTGCAGAAGTGCTAAAGGTATATGAGTTTAGTTTTGAAAAAT
>JBAGKK010481689.1:0-16930 GCA_037177015.1 Euceroptres primus
AATATGTGCATTATTTTTTAAGTTATCTTGCACAAACCATTTTACCGACTTACAGGAAACTCCCGTTTCGCCTTAAAGTTCTCTAAAAGAATATTAAAAATTAAAATAATTGTTACTACGTAACAATAGTGATGATTATTGACTGCTATTTGGAAATACTGATGAGAAATCGATTTTCAACTGCATCAAACTCTTCATTAGTCTAAAATTAACAAATCTACGTTGTAGTATTTTGAATAGTTTGAATCACGATCTTCGAGTTTTATCTTAAAATAGCAAAATCGTAAAACCTGCCACAAAACTTGGGGACAGACTTTCGAGGGATTTTTCGTATCTTTAACTGTAAAACATTCAACTTATCACTCCATAATCATCTTTTGCAAATAATTTCAATCGATTTTCATAAGCCCAAATTATTAAAGAAAATATTTTTGATACTATTTAGCAATTTTCTATTTTAAATTTGTAGTTTGGGACATTGCGTAACCTGACATTTTTCAAACATTTTTATTTATAAAATTTGTTGGTGCTTTGCATGGGCGGGTTGATAGAAATCAATAAGATGAATTTTTATTTATAATTTTTAAACGAAGTCTAAAATTTTTAAACCTTCCTAAATTTTGCCCTGATGTGAGTACTTTGCTCAGATGTATTTAGAAAAAATTAATTAATCGCAGGATATGTGAAAAATGTTAGGGACTTAAAATGGTCAACTTTTTGGCAATTACCTATAAACGCATATTTTCAATTCGAAACTTTTCAAAATAAAAAAAAAACTTTCGAAACTTAATTTTTAATACTAGTACTTAATACTTAATAATAAAATACTAGTAATACTATTTTCTAAGGTGATATTGATACGCAAATAAAAAAACGTTCATTTAAAAAAAGACTGGTTTTCTTTTTTTCTAGCTTAGATCTTGAAAAGTACAAAACTGCCAGGCGGTCTTATGATTAAAAGAAATACAAAAAAGTTGTTCAAAGCATCAAACCATTTTCGAAACCTTGGCTGAAAACTAATAGCTAGTCACAAAATTTAACTTGCAAATTTAAAAAAGGGCAAGATAATCAAAAACTAGCAATTCGAAAACAATTCATTGGTACAAACACCTTATCAGTCTGTTTCTTGGCAGTAGCAAGTTTCAGAATAAATTAGAGTGTCTCACATAAAAACTAACCTTTCACAACTAAGAACAAAAAGTACTATCATCATAGATCACACAACTCTCACTCTGTATTTTTTTAAGTATTCAAAAAACTGACTACAAACAGTACAAACTATTTAATAATGATTTAGCTTACGAGGTTCTCAACTAGAAAACACAAATAATACTTCGTTGTTGAACGATTGAGCGTAAATGGATATTAGATAATGAATAATAAAAAAAAGGAGAACCTTCGGAAAACACGAAGAAAAGCCATCTTAGGCAGCTTTAACGGTCTTATCAGTTTTCGGCTGTTGTGCTGGGCTCTTTGTCTGGGAAGCCGCTTCCTTTTGTGAGTCGATAGCTGCCTTACTAGCAGCATCTTTCAAAGCAGGAACGCCAGTGTGTTGAATCTGGATGACTCTTTCCTTCTTATCCTCTAGAGGAAGATCCTTACGTGGTGCAGAGATGATCAAAACTCCATCAGAGGAGAGACTAGACGAGAGCTTTTCGATGTCACACTGCTCAGGAACTAGGTACTTCCTTGTGAATTGTCTCGAGATCCAACCATGCTCATCCTTCTTTTCCTCGTGTTGTCCCTCGACTAGGACATGATTACCCACGACTTTCACGGTGACTTCATCGGGATGAAATTGTTGGACGTCAAGAGTCACCTGAAATTAAAAAATTAAATGAGTGATCTAGTTCATTGTAATTAATATTATATTCTTTGTCTTTTGTGTTATAGGCTATAAGGTGATAAAAATATACTCAAACTTTCTTTAATGTATTTTTCTTGATTTGAAATGGCATCTCAATTTTACTAATTTTAAATCTCACGTTTTTAAAATCTTTTAGAAAATTTCAAGGTTACTGAGAATTTCTAAAATTGAAACTTTAAAAAATTGAGATTACTCTGAACTTCAAGGGTTTAAAGTAATGAAGGATATAAAATAAAACTGAGCATTAGTGAAAACAATTTAAATTTCAATAATTCAGAGAATGAAAGATTACTTAAATTTAAAGTCTAATCAAGCCTTCAAATATTAATTTTCTTTCAGCCTCAGACGTTCTGAAATTATAAAAAAATAGGGTGGCCACAAGATTCAATTTTTCAAGTTCCCTGACTTTTAAACAAATTTTCCGGACAGAAAAGTATTATAAAAGCGAATATGGTTTCAATAATCTACCAAAACAAAAAGTGAAACAAGCCAGAAAAATTTAATGTAAAAAAAAGTTGAAGAAAATATTTGTATTGGTATTAGGAAATGCTTTCAAAATATTATTGGCATACATCAATTTCTATTTTCTCTGACAGCTACTTGCATTTCCCTGGAATTTCCCTGACAAATTTTTCCTCTGACATGTGGCCACCCTGATAAATTAAATTATAAATAAAATTACTGTATAATAATTTATGTAATAAAAATTGTTAAGATCTGAAATATTTGGATAAAAATAAATTAAAGTTAATTTTTACAAAGATAACTTATAAAATTATACAGTATATAATTATACAGTAATTAAAGAATAAATACAGTAATTTAAAGCAACTAAATTCTTTCTGATATTACACAATTTCTCTGTAAAAATAAACAAAAATCAGGAAAAACACAAGGTTGTTTACAAAGTCAGATCCACGAACTTTAAAGCTGAAATCACCTAAAATTAAGTTCAAATACTTTTAAAATTTGACAAGTGCTTACTTGGAATTTGTCCTTATCAGTGTGGACAGTAGACACCCCTCCAGATCTCTGGGTCATGGCGAGGCTCCTGTCGTAAGGATGGCGATGACGAGCCAGGCGACGATGGAGTTGATGGGGTCGAGCCACGGCCACTTGCAAGTCGTAAGGTAAAATTGGCATCTCTAGGTCTTCAGGGTGAAGTCCACGGCCAAAATGTTGATCAAAAACTTGATGTGGACAATCTAGATCTTCCCACCATTTCGAAAACAGCATCGGAACGAGCGACATTTTCACCTAACCTCTTTTCTTTCTTCTTTCACGAAGGCAACGAAACTCGTTTTTTTATGACGGTTTTTGTTGAAAAACAACAATCGTTCACTGTTTTCTTGTTATTTTTGTTCACTTTGGTATAAATATAAATATGTAGGTAATTGTAAAGATGCGCACTTTGTAAAAGCTCTGATCTTTCACGGTAAAATTTCAATTCTGACCTACGACGCACAGGGACTCAGATTTATACCCTCGGGTTACTTTCGAGGAGAGGGGGTTGAAATTTCCAGAAAACCGGACTAGATTCTTCTAGAATGTTCGATGACTGGAAATTTCGCCAATCGATTAGAGAGAAATTTCGATTGTTTTGCTTGCGGTGGTGCGGCAGTTGAAAAGTTTTGTGTCACGTGTTAGGTAATCCCTTTGAAGGTCAAAATACCGGCCGATAACCACTAACCGGCGAATGAAATACCAAAACAAATAAAATATATGGGCAACTTTGTTGTTTTTTGAAATACTTCCAAAATTGTAGGCAATTTTAGGTACACGTTCTAAATAATCTGCAATTGCAACAAGCACGTTTAGCTTGGGCGCAAGGAAAAGAGAAATAATTCTTTGAAGTAAATTTCGATTTTTAATTGGTAAACAATATATTACTACTTTGAATTTTCCAGTAAATATTAAATCATCATACTTACAAATAAAATAAACTTGTAGGTATTTTGCATCAAATTTAGTTTAAAAAAAGATGACCTTGGAAGTTTCATGATAGGCGTGCGGTACGTTGTTTATCGAATATTCGAGCAATTACGAGATATAGAACCCACGAGAAATCACTCGATCAAATACCTATCTTATTCCGAAAATTATTGCGTATATCAAAAGAATTTACATTAAAACTAACATTCACGTTTTCTCATTTAATCTACTAGTTTATTTAAATTCTGAAAAGTAGGTCAAAATAAGCTTCAGAAGCGCTGTCGTGAAAATTAGATTTTTTCGTCTCGTTTTTTAGGAAAAGCTCTTTATTTTCAACATTGATTGAATTCAATCGTTGAAATTGAATTGTTCCTAAAAAATTTAATTTTAAATTCAATTGTTCCTTAAAAATTTCATTGAAATTTATCTCTAGAAAAATTAGGAAGCACTCCTCAAATTCTGAAACGTGACCGATAAAAACGAAAGTTTTTAAAAATAAAACAGAATTTTTTGCAAGAAATTCGAAAATATGAAAAGCTGATAAACTTTTCTTAAAAATGAAAGAAAACTATTCTCTATTCTGAAAAAGGATCATTTTTCAGGTGACATGTCACAAATTCATCTGTGTCAATCGGAGTACAAAATGTTGAATTTTCCCAACCAATTTACTAAAAATCACATAAAAACCGATCCCCTGTCATTATTCATTCTCCATAAGAATAATTGACATTTTCCTTCAAAAAAGCATTTTTGTTATTATCGAGACAACATAACCTATAAATTAAAATTACGTCTCTATACGACCGAAAATATCAAAAGAAACCTCGTTTGAGAAATAAAACAAAACAAAAAAAAACAAAAAAAAACAAAACCAACCTTTTTATCGAAATATGTACTTATTCGCGAAAATTCTAGACTTTGATTGACACCACAATATTCCCGACATTGCGAGGAGTTTCCAGAGAATTCCTAACCTAGCCGGCAGCAAATAAATACGGCGACAGGCGACAGCGACGGCAGTATTTGAAAAGCAATCTCAGCGAGCACATCTCAAAGAGAACGAAACCCAAAGTATCTTGATATTTCGCAGTTCGGAATACAAAAGTATTAAAGTGAAAGCATTTTCTCGTGTCTTCAGTTAATCAAGTGCCAAGTAAATCAAGTTAATTAACAACCAAAGAAAATGTCGCTGGTTCCATTGTTGTTCTCTGACTGGTGGGAAGATTTGGAACGTCCTCATCGCCTCCTGGACCAGGATTTTGGCCTTGGTTTGCATCCTGAGCAACTCGTGTCACCTCGCAGACTTGACGTCTACTCGCCCAGGAGATGCCCTCTGATTTATTATCGACCTTGGGCGGACCTGATGCGTAACAGCAACGAGGGAGGTTCTTCTACAGTTGAAGCCGACAAGGACAAGTTCCAGGTACAGCTTGATGTTCAGCAGTTCAAGCCAGAGGAAATTGACGTCAAAGTTGTTGACAAGTACGTCGTCGTCAGCGCCAAGCACGAGGAGAAAAAGGACGAGCATGGCTGGATTTCCAGGCAGTTTGTCAGGAAATATCTGATTCCTGAGCAGTGCGACCTCGACCAGGTCAAGTCCAACCTCTCTTCAGATGGTGTCCTGTCCATTGTGGCTCCAAGGAAGGAACAACCAAAGTCCCAGAACGAGAAGATGATCAAAATCGAACACACTGGGAAGCCTGCCTTGAAGCAGAGTTCCGAAAAGGAGTCGACCAAGGGACAACAATTACAGAAGACAGGGGAGAAGAAGTAAGAAGTTCATTGTGAATTCATTTGCTAAAATAACCAAATTATTGTAATGTATATCGAAATGTTCATTCCATATATGTACCTAACTCATTTCATTTTCGATTTCAAATTTTCAATGTTATTTTTCACTTTCACTGCTTCTTGAGACTGAATGTAATTTTTGTTTTTTTTTTAAATCTTGTATTTTGTGTTAGACTTTCTAGTTTTTCATTGACACTTCGTGATTTAGACACCCCAGATTTTTTCCACTAGATATAATAAAGATTTTTGACACTTACGAAGTAATAACTTGACAAGATGTGGCTATCGTCACTACCTCTGCATTTTTTGTATTATGTACAATAAATTGACGAGTTAAGGGTAATTGTGCGTTTTTTAATTGCCATCCTATCCCATTTAGATTTAGGTTTATTTTCAGTTAAGAAGTTTTAATTTTTTATAAATTAAAATTTACTTTAAAGAGAAAAAAATCAAAGTTTACTTTGAAGAGAAAAAATAATTATAACTTACTTTACATTTTTTACTTGTGGTTTTTTTAGTTATGATTCAAATTCAAATGTTGAAGTTTCAGTTCAATTTTAAATTAAATTTAAGTTCAACTTTGAGTCTAATTTAATAAATTAAAGGTCGAGGCTATTGTTACGGAAATTTTTGTACAACTAGCATACAACACAAAGGGGAGACAGGCTATTTTTACGGAAAATTCCGAAAACGGACAGAAGCAATTCTACTACAATTATGTAATAAGAAAAGTGAAGTACTTACTAGAAAAAATACCTATTACATAATCTATTATTTAGGAGAAAATAAATTGCGAAACTCGTTTTGATATTTGACATATTAGACTTAAACTTCACATAAATCAAAGTAAAATTTTATTTTACTTTTTTATACAATAAATTTACGAAAAAGGTTTTAAAACCGAGGAAGATTTTTTAGGAACTAAAGTTTGTAATAATTTTCTGATTTTTAATGTAAAATTATGAAAACACGATATATGGTATTTTAAGGTTGTTTTTCAGTAAATAAATGCATTGCACGTCAAATTGAACGAATTAAAATATAATTTTATAAGTAATTAGTAAAATAGAATAATCCGATTATAAATTCTTGCAAAAAACATGAAACCAAGGAATTTTATGTGAAGAAAAGGGAGAAAGGGATTATAACCTTATAAAAGAAATCCACATGTGAAAAGGCGATCACATGTTATTTTGTTATTCGCAGTTTTTTTATGTTTGTGTTATTTTCGATAATTTCCATCGTGCAGAAGGTGTTTTCTAGAGTATGCATTAGTTTTTTATACCTATACTATAAAATTCAAAATTGCATGAAAGTGAAGGGTGCGTCCAGAATTGGAACTTCTTACTCAAGCAATTTTGCGAAGAGATTATGATAATGTGCCTGGAAAGATTCGTTTTTTAACTGTTTATTGAAAGGAAAAGTAGTTTTTATTTTTGCTAATTGTAAGACCTAAACTAACAAAAAAAATTACAATTCAGGTAAAAATAATAACTGGAGGTGTTGCAGGAAATGAACTATCAGTATTAGGGCCAAACAAGTTTTTAAAGATGCGAAACTCACATATTTTTAAAAATTTGAAATACATCCAGAATTATTTAAAATTCAGTATAATTTTAAACAAAAATGAAAAAATGTGTAAGATTTTTCTTCTGGTACCAAAATTTATAAATAAGTTCATTTAATTAAAATTTTTTTTATTGAAGCGTCAAATACTATTTTTCAACCAAAAAAATAAAAATCTACTATAAACGTAAGTGATAACAGATTTTTTTCTGGAATAAAATATTACTTTTCAATAAAATATAAAATTGCATGAAAGTGATGGTGCGTCCAAAATTGGATCTTGTTATTCAAGCAATTTTGCGAAGAGATTATGATAATATGCCTGGCAAGGTTCGTTTTTAAACTGCTTATTAAAAGGAAAAGTAGTTTTTATTTTTGCTAAGACCTAAACTAACAAAAAAAATTACGATTCAGGTAAAAATAATAACTGGAGGTGGAACAGGAAATGAACCAGTATTAGGGACAAAAAAGTATTTCATTTCAATCTTTATTAGTTACTACCAGACATTAAACGACAACTTATATTGTTTAATTTTGTAAACAAATTTACATATTTGTCATTTTAGAATAATTTATTGCTAACTAAACCTAAACAATATTCCTAATTATTATTCTGTCTAATTCCTCAAAAGATATGAAATTTACATGTTTTTAAAAATTAGAAAAATATCCAGAATTTAAAATTCAGCATAATTTTAAACAAAAATTAAAATATGTGTAAGATTTTTCTTCTGGTACCAAAATTTATAAATAAGTTCATTTAATTACAATTTTTTTATTGAAGTCAAATATTTTTCAATCAAACAAATAAAAATCTACTATAAATGTAATTTTTTCTGAAATAAAATATCACTTTTCAAGATCCAAAGTAAAAATAAAATACTCTTCTTTGACACCGGGAGTATAAAAATACGATTTTATATTCAAAATCAAATAACTATTTTGTAGGATATGTACTTAGAAATCAGAGTATTAATAAGAGTACACTTTTTCAATGCTTAAATAAATTCAAAATTGTAAACTTAAGTTTTAATTCCAAGGACATCAAAACATGTTGAAGTTCAAATTAGCTTTAAAAAAATTAGCTTTTAAAAATTTTAAATTTGTTTAAATGACTACAAAAATCCACATTTAAAATTTGTTTAAATGTTTAGTCAAAACTTGTTAAAATGTGAGTTTTGACGTTTTAAAATTGCCTGTTTTCTTATCATATAATAAATACTCTAAAAATCTATGTATGTAATATTGACTTCGCCTTCAAAATAAGAAATAAATTTAGCAAAGAAGAAAATAAAATAACCAAGGATTCAAATAAAATCAACTGCCTTATTTGTTTAATGTAAAAGGTTTATTATTCCTTTTTTCTACAAATATACTCACTAATCTAAACTGCCGTCCAAAGTAAAAAGATACGTAAGTGACTTTGTGGTTTAGGGTTATTCTCTTAAACCTAGCAATGGAAAAGTCGACGCAAGCGACAATGTCACTTATGTATCTTTTTACTTTGGACGGCAGTAAACATCCTTGTACATTCAAAAATCTTACTTTTTCTTAAGAATAAATGATAACCGCGCTGAATTTTGTAAAAATACTCAATACACTACATGAACTGAAAATGATGGCACAATTTATAAAAGATACAGAAATATGAAAATTTAAACAGTCTTATAATAAAAAAGGTAATCACAAAAGACACTTGACCTCTATTTTATTATTTTTTAAATTTTCGAGACCCTGAAATCTTTTTTCACTGACTTGCAGCCACCCTTTTCTTTTCTTGAGGTTCTTCTTTTTTTTCGATGGCAGGTTTTCCAGTTGCCTCGACTTTTATGGGAATTTCCGTCTTGTCTTCTATCTCTCCAGGCTTCCTCGGGGTGGAAATCGTCAAGATTCCATCGGTTGACAGTGAACTCGTCGTTTTTTCAGGATCACATTGCTCTGGTACAAAGTACTTCCGAATAAAGTGCCTGGTTATGTATCCATGATCGTCTCTCTTCTCCTCGTGCTTGCCTGAAATTCAAAATATTTTGTATAAATGTCAATTCAATATAAATATTTATTTTCATTGAAATTTCTTAAATTTATAATAAATAGGAAGAGTACAATTTTGCTATTTCGTACGAGTAGAAAAAAATTTTTAATTATATAATTGATTAATCATTCCAACTTTAGAAATAAAAAATTCTGTTTTACAATTTCTTCTGAATTGTAAAAATATTACGTAATACATTTGTGTTACAAGTGTATCAACATATTCTAAATTTTTATTTTCTAAAAATATAAATTGCCCATTAGAAAATTGACTTGATTAAAAAAACTTGCAGATTAATGAAGATTTAAAATTAAGCACTACGAACTGTAATTAAATTTAAATTAAATGTGAAACTATTTTCGATGCTTACCTTCGACGACGATGCAGTTGTCGACAACTTTCACGTTGATTTCATCAGGTTTAAATTGCTGGACATCCAGAGCCACATGGAATTTATCCTTATCTGCCTTGACAACTGAATATCCTCTGTCTTCGTCCTGTAGTGACTCCTTCATAAATTCTTCCAAGGGTCGGAAATAGGCATAAGGAAATCTTCTGTCAAAAAATGATGATTTAAAAAAATTCTCTGGATTCATCCCCAATCCAAAATGTTGGTCCAGAAGACGATGGGGTCGGTCCAGAGTCTCCCACCACTGTGACATCATTTTTGGAATGACAGTCATTCTTGATCTCATGGTGACAGGAAATTGGTTTGTTTCTTTTTCCTCAAAAAAATTCACTTGAATTGAAAACGTTTGTAAACGAAATTCGCGGCGTGAGATTCAACGTTGACTTGCTTGCTTCAATTGCTAAAAATATACTAAAGGGAGCGCTCCCAGCAACCGGCTTTTATAGTCGATAGCCGGCATCTGCGACGTCGAAACTCTAGTCTAGAAACTACGAGACGATACCTTCAAGTTCCAGAGAATTCGAGAAATTTGAAGGTCAATTATTTTATGGATGATTTTTTTTGTTTAAATTTTTTTATAATTGAAACAGGTTCACGACTATTCCATTTGTTCTATCAGTTTATCAACATCACGTGTGGTAGATAAAAAAAAACCAGAGTTACAAGAAACTTGAAAAAAATTATTTTCTTGCAAATAAAAGCAATACCCAAAAGAAGTAAGTATTAAATAAGATAAAAAATTCTTTTTATCACGTTCTTAAATATTTGTTGGTCCTTTAAATCGCTCTGATCTGCAATTTTTTTGGAGAATTTTGAATAAATCAAAAATTGAAAAAAATTATGGAGTAGACATAATATGCAATGTATGTATTTTAATCCTAACTGGCAGCAAATAAAATATAAATATTTCTGCCTATATTATTTTTGGAGTCAAAGATTATTTTGGAGTATCCTCAATTTTTATGATTATTATTATTATTTTTTACAAGGCAATTGAATATATATAAAAAAATAATAAAAGTAATATTTTAAACCTATGATCTTAATCTTGGCTGACAAATAATAAAACATAAATTAATTCTTTTTGGTATCAAAACTTATTTTGGAGCATCCTTAATTTTCATTTTTATTATCATTATTATTTTTTTTGTTTTTAAGAAAACAATTGTCTAAAAGATTGTCAATAATAAAATAATAAGTGTAAAATTTGTAATCTGTTATGTTTAAAAACTCAATCAGCTGGAAAATAGTAAATATTATTATTAATTCTTATTTCCAGAATGAATTATTTTTAATTGAAACATTTTTGAAGTAAATTTTCTTTTCTATTCTTTTTAATTTTTGGAAGAACGTTAAAAAAATATGAAATATGAAAATATAAATAAATATAAATATAAAATATGAAATATAATAAATATTCTTACAATAATAAATTATTTTCGTACAACTTTTTTTATTTTAATTAGGAAAATTTATTATTCAGTAAAATCAGGAATTTTTTGTTGTAATAAAAAAGTAATTTTTCTGGTTTTTTCGATAACTAAGAATATTTTTGAATTTTTTGAAAACTAAAAATGTACCATTCTTTTAAAATATTTATTTTACATGATAAAATAAAAAAATATTGAAAAATATTTTAGAAACATCGAAACTTTCTACATATTTTGTGAACTGTGAGTTTGAAACGTTGGCCGACGTATATTTGCTACGCTCTGCGTTAGTTTGTTCAAGATAATGCGCATTGAATCTCGAGCCATCTCGAGCACTTCGAGAATTTACTGGCAAACAAATACTTCGAGAATTTACTAGCAGCAACAAAGAAGAAGAGTCACTTTTTTTATAAATTTTGTTTTCCTTCTTTTTTTTCTATTATTGTCAACAGTAAATGTTTTCGTTTATAAATTAGAATCAGCACAATAACTAAACTCAATAAAACTGAAAATGCAAAAAGAAATTTTCATTTTTTTAAACGTATTTTTTAAAATCTACCTAGTCAAGATAAAGTTTCAACTGATACTATTTATTAATTTGATTTCAAACTCTTTTTGTACTTTAATTTGGAAAATCTCTCTCGAAAACCGAAACAAAATCTACAAAGTACATACATCTTCTAGGACTGATTTTTAAAAAAAACCTAAACAAAAAACTGAATGGTTTCCACATTAGATTTTCGGGAAGGACAGAGTTTAACTTTTGATATCACCTTTAAATTAATTCGACATCTCCCAAATATGTAAGTGAATAATTAATTTTAATGTTTAAAGTTAAATATATTAAAGATATTTTAAGATATTATTTCGAATTTCTTTAAAAGATATTTTCGATATTTTTAAAGATATTATTTTCAACGTTTTCCAAACCAGCTGAATATGAATTTTTATACTAAAAATTTTATATTTACTATTGTGCATAAAAAATTCATCTTATAATAATTATTACAGACTGATTATAGAAGCATAAAAGAATAAGAATCAATATTTTTAGATAAGCAGTTAGAAACTGGAATTGCGCATCAGCAACCTCAATTCAAAAATATTCAACAAGAAAAGACGAAAAAAAATGTAATTTATTTTATAAATTAAAAGACAGTTCTTCAACCAAATTTTAATATATATATTTCACTCTAATTTAGAGTTAAAGTATAATTCCTGATATTTTTTTCTTTGCAACCATATTCGTTTGTACATATTTCCTACTTATTTTGCATTAAAGCATTTTTTTACCGAAAAAACCTTATTTTTCTTAGTAATGTTGCTTACCTAAACCTCTCTGAAATTCATCAATTTTCAGTTACTAAAATAATTATGTGTACTTTTTTCAGCCGCGATTGTGAAGCTTTTTTTTCTTTAAAATTTTTTCCATAAAATTCATTTTCGGATAATATATGAATTTTTAAGTAATTTTCCATTTTTTCAACACATGTGTTTGGAAATAAACTCTTGAAAACTATTGTATGGACCCAAAAGAATGACTGTGAATTTTACCAGACTTTAAAAATAAAAATAACATTGAAAAAGCATCATGCACTTAAAAGTCCCACCTTGCAGGTGAAGGGTTAAACTGCAAAAATTTTCGAATAATATTTTTCTTTCAACTACTGGAAGTTTCTGATATTAAAATAAAATTATTGCAACTAAGGCACCGAGAAAGGTGTTTTCTTCCTTATGAATCATAATAAGTAGACACTCCAAGAATAGAATGCAGATAACTGTAACTAAAAGTAAATTGTTAATCTTTATTTCTTGTGATATGTTTTATGATTCAATGGAAAACAATTTTAATGTATTTTCTTATCACTTCCGGTGCAATGCATTTTTATGACATTCTTCTATTTGCATGTAAATGTTTGAATTTTTTTTTCAATTTTTACAAAAAAAAAATGAATTAAAAATGTTTTTATTCAAGTAAATAATCTTGATGCTAGTCTGAATAAAAAATATTTTATATAAAATTATGTTTTTAGGCAGGTGTCTTAATAAAAACAAATTTTATAGAAAATTATTTTTCACTCCTCAGGTGATTACTGATTATAAAAACTTTGATTTTTAAATTTACTACTTTGATAAATGTGTCACTTTAAACACTTTAAATTCTCTCGAATCATATTTTAATGATATGTATGTATATCATCTGCTCAATAAAAATTTATGTTTCGTTATACCTATACGTTCTAAATTATTTAATTAAACTCGAGAAAACAATTACAAACCCAATTTGTTTCTAGAATTATAAATTATCAAGTAAAAAAATTAATTTTTAAATATAAAGAATTAAGAATATGTAGCTGGGAGTCTAAAGTTTAAATTTTAATGTTTAAATTGTCCTTCAAATTTTTGAATTTAAAAAGGTGCAACTTATGAATGCAACTTATATGATACAAAAAAATTTAAAACGATTTCTATGAGTACTCGAGAATTTTCGAGTCATGTTTTTTGTGTGGATACTGGATATTTGTCACACCTGACCTCCCTCGAACAATATGTTCTGAAAATAGAACCAGTTACCATCTGTTTGTACAGTTATGTACTGATAAATATTCAAATTCTTAATAAAATTAATTTTTTATAAATAATTCAATATATTTTAAATATTTTAATAATGGAATTAATGATAAGATAACTTTCCCAATAAGTTTAAATTTTAGTCTATCAAATATTACAGTCTCTAAAATGAAAACAATATTTATTTTTTTATCAAAGGAGGAAAGAATTTAAAATCGAAGGACCTATGAAATCCAATTTCTGGTGCGATTTGAGAGGCAATATATAAATAAAATCAAGTCAAGCAGAAATGTTTTATAAAGTATAAATATTCCCCTACTTTCCTAACATCTGCCGAAAAATTCCAGCAAATTCTGGAGTATTCGATGGACCTAAAATCTAATTTCTGACGCAATTTGAGAGGCAAGACAAATAAAATGAAGTCAAGCAGAAACTTCAGCATTTCTCGAAAGCTCGAGCCATCACTCGAGTCATCCCCCACCCTCAGAAAAAGCACAACATAAAAGATCGTCACCTTGGTGCGATTCTCAGTTGTAAACTGACCGAGTTAAATAAACAAGTGAGAATCTAAACGTTTGCGATTTGCAAACAAACGCCATATAAAAAATCAAAAATCAACTTGGAAGTTCAATATCTTCCTCAATTTTCAAGAAGACCAATAAGAGAGAAAATTGTCTGATGTCGCTGATGGTGCCATTATTGCTCTCCGCCTGGTGGGCTAATCTGGAGCGACCTCATATACCCATGGACCAAAATTTTGGTCTTGTTCTACATCTACGACCTGAAGATTTGAGGCTTCCAAAATGGACTGACAGATACGCTATGTCACCATTCTGGGACAGAGACTATCGATCCTTGGCAGACCTTTTGAGACAAGCAAGTGGTATGTTTCTAAAATCAAAAATATTTCAGAATTTTCGTTTTTGAAATTCCTTTCGATATTTGTCTGTACAAGAGTTTCATATTTGAATTGGAGTATTTTCTGTGTATGAAGAATGCTTTCGCTTGGCTTCATCTATTTGTTTTAATTTTCATATCAAAAGGAAGATACATATTCTAAAATCTGAAGTAGATTTTAAGTTTTAAAAATTCTCCTAAATTATGTTACAATCAAAAAATTGTATCCCTATGAAGAGAAAATTGTTGAATCTTGCAATAATTATAATACAATAATTATAAACTTTGCAATAATTATAATACTTTTGTTTCAACACTGTTTCAACACATTTTGAAATTATAAGACCTACGGAATAATCATCTTAAAAGTTGAAAACAATAACAGTTTCAAAACTTATCTAATTTTAAGTATTTCACTAATAAATTAAAAGTTGGCTCAAGTTCTTTTACAATAAATTTAAGATTTTTAAATTTGAAAGTTTATATTATTTTCAAAGCAATTAACTTACGTAGTTAAAACGAGAATTAAATTATTTTGTATGTAGTGTGCAACGTTTTGAAACGTTAGAAAGATTGGACTAAAAGTCAAAACAAGCCTTTTTCGTTTCTCTTTCTTTTGATTTGTTGTACTTATTATATTTTAGGCCGAGGATATTGTTACGGAATTTTCAATACAACACAAAGGGGGGACGGGCTATTGTTATGAAAAATTCCATAACAATAGCCTCGGCAAATACTATGTTTTGTGCTAGTTGTACGGAAATTTCCGTAATATATTTTACGTAATGATATTTTTTAAGACTTGGAAATCCTCATATTTTCTATATTTTTTAAGTCTTGGAAATCCTCATATTTTCAAATAAATCGGTATTTGAATTCAAAAGCACTAAATACAAAAGAACTTGGTTCAAAAGTAACAAATTCTTCAATTTAGTATTTTAAAAAAAGTTTGGAAATTTAAGGCTTCTAAATTTCTGCTTGCTTGTTAAAACTCGCCTTCAAAATTAAAGAAACAAAATATTAAATAACTTGAAAGTTTTTTTGAATGCACCCGCTAAACAAGGGCTTTCTAATAGGGCGGAGTGAAAATGTTCAAATTGATCAGATCTTTCGAGCCTAGTGAAAGAAGTTGTGGTTCGGCATCAGAAAGAAATGAGCAAAAAGAATTTTTAAAAAAATTTCTTCTGTTCGGATTTTTATCTCGAAAATTGGAAATTTTGAACATTTTTCAAATTTTTCCTATGGGATGGCGAATTTTTCGCACGTGTAGTTTTCGGCGATGAATAATAATATAAAATCCAAAATTGGAAAAAAAATTTTCTCCAAGTTAGAATTTTTTGAAAACGTCAAATGTTTTTTTGAAAAATTAAAAAAATATTTATCTTAAAATAAATTGAACATGTCGAGCCGGAAATCACTTCCGTTTTGATCAAAGAAGTGTGCCATACTTTTTGGTTTCATGAACAAGAATTTTTTCGCGTTTGAAAATTGTCAAATTTTTCAAAATTGCCATTTTTAAGCGTAAAAAAATATGAAATAAATTTTTTTTCATGAAACCAAAAATATGGCACGCTTCTTTGATTCAAACTGGTGATTTCCGGCTCGACATGTTCAACTTCCTTGAAATAAATATTTTTTTAAATTTTTCAAAAAACATCGTTTATTGACCTTTTCAAAAAATTCTAACTTGGAGAAAATTTTTTTTCAATTTTGGATATTATATTATTTACCATCGAAAACAACAGGCACAAACAATTCGCCATAATTATCCCTCTCATAGGAAAAATTGGAAAAATGTTCGAAATTTCAAATATTCAAGTCAAAAGTCTGAACGAAAGAAATTTTAAAAAAAATTTTTTTTGCCCTTTCTCATGCCAAACCATAACTTTTTTTCACTAGGCTCAAAAGATCCGATCAATTTGAGCATTATCACTCATTTCTACTTTCTAATTATTCTAAAGTTATAAAATTATAATTTTTCCTTTAAATCGTTTTAATTAAAAATTAATGCCTAATACCTAATAAAATATAAAATCAAATAAATATTGTTCAAATTTTAATCCACTGGAATCAAATTGAATCTCTTCTGAAATCCAGTACATAGCTAAGTTAGTTAACTTTAAATATCAATGCCTAATACCTAATAAAATATGAAATCAAATATTGTTCAAATTTTAATCCACTGGAATCAAATTGAATCTTTTATGAAATCCAGCAGCTAAGTTAACCTTATTAGTATTCAAATTTTATTAGATATGAGGCATTGATTTATAAAGTTAACTAACTTAGCTACTGGATGTCAGAAGAGATTCAATTTTATTCCAGTGGATTAAAATTGAAACAATTTTTTATTTTATATTTTAGAATGTTACAACTGTAACAGATTTTAAAGAATTTTAAAAAAAGGTTTCCATGGACTTTAAGAGATTTGAAAT
>JBAGKK010481700.1:0-16929 GCA_037177015.1 Euceroptres primus
AACAAAACTACCAAGTGACTTTCGTTTCGGATACAAATAACGTAACGAAAAGAAACAAAAGTTTTGTTCCGTCTTTAGGAAACGTAACGAAACGAAACAAAAGTTTCGTTCGGATCCCTGTTACCAAATGAATATAAATTTTACCTGTGACATCGTCGTAGCGGATCTTTTCCAATTAAGTTAACAAATCTGATTTCTAAGAGATCGTTTGATTAATGTCGCTCGCAAATGTCAAGAGCCTGTGAGTCCCAGAGCAAGAGTGTTGAGAAAAGACGCCACCGCAGGAAAAGCGAGATTCGCGATTTTATATAACCAATAGGAGACCGGCGTGTCGGTCACATGATCTGGCCTTTATTAGGCTTTATTAGGTACTACTGACAATTGATCTTAATTCTCGATTCATAGAGTTCTTAATCAATTAATATTTAAAATTAAACGCAAGGCTCGTAGAACGGTAGGTATGCCCTCCAGCTAGTGTTCTAAAAAATTTAAATGCTCGGAGAACTTCTCGCGAGCACGAGCATACGCTCGAGAATATGTTTGACTTTTTTGTGCTCTTAACATTTACTTTGCATTTATGAGCATTTTGAATTTGAATTAAAAAATCATGTTTTTGTATTTATATTAACTTTTAAGTTAAAAATGTGTCCCAGTTTACATTGTACGTTTAATTTCAAATTATAAACTCATAATTATCTAATTTCTTAAAATCTACTCAACTAATAACAACATTATTTGAATTTTGCGCATAATTGAAATAACCTAAACTTAGAAAAGGCGCCTAATTCAAATTATAAGAGAAGTCAAAGTAATAAAAAATACATGTTTCCCATGAAATAATATATAATATAAAACAACTGTATGTGAATAATACTATACAGTGAGATTGTAAAAAAATGAAATAATTGTTGATATATCTGTTTAAATAATAAATGCTTTAAATTCTCTTAAATGCTCTATAAATGCTCTGTTTGAGTTTAAATGCTGAACATATTCTCAAGAGCATTTGCTCAACAAAAATTCTCGAGCATTTAAAAACACTGCCTGCAGCTGCAGTCCATCAAGTCCATGCGCTGGTGCCCTCTAGTTGGCTTGACGGGAGAATGTAAATACCACCAGATCTCCTATTCAGTCATATCGATAATCATCGGCCTCATTTCCGACTATTTTGGTCTATCTCAAGTATTATTTCTATTTCCCTGACTAATCTAATATCAATTCACATGCAATCTCCATTGAAACAACCTCATTATCCCTTATGTTGTTAATTAATCATCCCCTTTGAATAACTTCAAATGATATCATTCAGTACTTTTCCTTTTGTATTTTACTGACTCACGTTATTTTACGTAAATACACAACCCCTAGGGTCCTTGTCAATATTCCCTAGAAAGAACTGCCTTTAGCCAGTTTCATTGTAAATTGGTCTTGAATTGTGAATGAACCAGTAGCTTTTTCAATAAGAAGTTCGCTCCCTAAGAGGGCGCCAAGGTCGCTGATTTTAAATTTTAAACTACAATGCTTGATTGGTTAAATAGACTTCACATGAAAAGGAAACAGCAGACATTGATTCTCATTGACTATTCTGCTTCAACTTGGATGAAAAAAGTGAAAATTTGAAGAAATCTCTAAAAATTATGCTGAATTTGAGGGGTATTGTACAAGAGTCAAAATTATGGTACGATTACATAAATAATTATGATAGGTCTTGTAACGCTCAGTGCGCGCTACTTCAAACCATGAGAGAGGTAGGCCCAACGAGGAAGGAGGAAGCGAGGACCAATCCGATGGACTTCCGAGGCCTCGTGGGACAATCTCGACTCTCCATGCTTCGTGAAGCAGCCTACACTGTGCTCAGCTAAAACTAAGAAAATCTAGGTCTTAAAAAATATACTTAAACATTCAAGATAAAAATAATAAATCTAAGAGGAAAAATTCTGACATAAAAAAAAATAAGGGTGGAAATAAAATTGAAGAAAGTTCCCATGCTATCCGAGATTTAAAGTGATAAGACGCGATGGTAAGGGGAGAGGGGGGTATTTGATTCTCAATTTCGGAAACCAATTAGCCTTGTACTTAATTATTATTTCATCTCCATTTACAATTTTCGCATAAGTGTACAGTCGGCCAGAAACTGCAAAAAGTGCCCAAAAAGCCTCCATTTCATCTTTAACTAAGTAATTTTTTTTTTCAAATCTAATAAACCTTGAAGTATCTATGATTGGAGTGCTATGTCATTTTGACTACCTTTTTTTATTGACTGACATGCAAACATTAAAATTTGAATGTGATTTTTTGAGGATAGATTTTATAAAAAGTGAATCTATTATTTGTTATTTGTTGAAAATATAAACATTTTTTTAATTCGTCTTGAATATGAATCAATTAAATAAAGCCACGCCGAAAAAGAGTTATAAATTATTTACAATTATATTTTTGTCATGTTTAATTTATAAAAATGTATATTTTTTCATAAAGCACCTGCTCCTGATTGTCCATTCCCCGGCATTTCCCTCGATGTAAAAAAAGTATGGTACCGTTTTGTTTCTTGCGATGTGCAGTTCAATAAAAATTGGCGCCATTTACCGCCTTTTCATATGCAATTGAAATAACAGTAAACACTGAGTCTACATGCGGTACGCTACTCTGCCGTGCCAACAAGAAAAGTCTTAACTACATTTTAAATGAGTCCCCTGTCCTTCTAATCTAATATTTCACATTTGTCCGATACAGTTTCGTATAAAATATAGAAAAATATAAAAAAACACTGCTGCTAGGGTAAATTTAAACCAAAATTTCCTCTGATCACGAGAAATTGTTTTTTTCTTCCACTTTTCATAACAGAATTGCAGATGCGATATATGGAAATTTTCTAGTGGTAACTAGATGTGTCGTATCTGCAATGGTCTGTCAGTAAAAAAATCTGAAATAAAATGTTTTTCATGAAATTCGAGTTTATAAAAACCTTTTAAATGAATATATTTGTTCACAATTTGATTGAAAATCAAAATTAGTTTTCTAATTTATTTTTGATGCTTAATAGCTGAGGTTATAAATTGATGGAGAGGGAGGGTGAGGGAGGGAGGAAGGGACTTAGGGAGGGACGAGGGACTTATCCGAAATGTAGTTACTACTTTTCTTGTTGGATCGTCTTCAAATTATGTAAGTGGTGATGTTTAGTGATGAAGCCTTGTCATTTGATATTATTTGTTTATTTTATAAACAAATATGAGTTCAAAGTAGAATAATGGTTTACGTAAATGTCGGTGAGGGTGACTGAAATAAATTTCGTTTTAAAACTACTTTTCAGCTTTTTAAGTAATTCGAAATATACCGCCAATAACTGTTAAATCAGACTCTGCCGCTAGATGGGTGTCATTCTCACCAGAATTATCATTTTTTATGTTATAAGTATAACAGGCTTGCAAGAGTGAATTGCTTTTATGCGATCTAGCTTTGGTTTATTTCGGCTTCATCATACGCAGGTTTGTGCTTTCTTATTCTTCTTCTTATTATTATTAGCATTATTATTATGGTTATTGTTATACTATTATTTATTAATTCTTAATAAATAGTATTTACAAAATGGACTCATTTAAAGTCTCCAAGAGAGTTATTTTCGATTTTCTTGACGAAAATGACATTAAAGACTCAAAAAAGTTGCTTACTTATTTGCAAGCGAAATACGGCCTTGATTATGATCGCTTGGAAATAGTTGGCAGATCCGTGACCAAATACTTTTTTACACATTTCTATCAGACGTGGAAGCCACCTTTTGCTATTAAAAGCAAATTTGAAATAAAGTTTGAGAAGTGGATTAATTCAGATTTCTTTGTAGACTTTTTAGAGTTGAAGAGAAGTCCTGGAAGAAGATTGAGTACGGAAAGCTTTGATAAAATTTCGACTGCGACAAAGAGACGCATATTGATGACCATGGAGGAAACTTATTCGGCAATTGAGATTCAAGAAGCATTTCTCCGAGTATTAAGAACTACTGGAAAAACGAAAATTGCTAATGCAATTGTATTTCTTCTAAATGATACCAGTGATAATTCAGATGATGCTGTTAAAAATGCAGGTAATGAAGTAGAATGTTAATCTGCAGAAGAAGCTTTAGCATTAATAGAAGATGCCAAGTTATCCAAGTACCAATACAAGGTCCTACAATCAATACAATTTCAAGCCAAGACGCGATATGCGGATATCTATCCTTGGTATTAAGTTGCAGAAGCAAAAAAAGAATATTATCCGCTGCAGGTCCGTGTAACAGAAACTGAATCTCGCATCAACCTTCAGTCTCTAATCGATCACTCAATAACACGACTTTTCAAAGACCTTAATTAAAAATTTCCTGCTACAGACAAGAGAGTGAAAACTTCTAATTTAGATTTACTTACGAAATATGGCTGCGATGGAGCTTTAAATCAGGGAAAGTATGATCAGATGTTTGCGGACGAAGATTCATCGGATGCGATTGTGTTTACAATATCGATGATACCATTATACCTGAAAGTAAGTGAAAGTTCGACAGTTTTTTGGAGCAATACTCATCCTGGGTCTCACAGACGATGCATACCAATAGCATTTATATTCGTCAAGGAAACAAAGGAAAGGACAAAAACAGAGATTTAAGAAATCAAACGCTAAATCGAAATATTGAAGCCAACAAAGATCACTACACCTAATGGCGTCTTAATAGTACTTAACTGACATGAAGTTGACTATGGAAGATATGAAAGTCTATCAAGCACTCTCTAAAACACCTCTATCGGCAAGCTGTTATATTTGTGGAGCCAAGCCAAGCGAAATGAATAAACTTGATCGTGTAAAGCTGAAAGAAGAGATTATCACCAACTTGGAATACGGTATTTCTCCTTTACATACTACGTAAGATGCGATCTTTTGAATATATAATATACATAGGTTGTCGTTTAGGTTTTAATAAACGGTGTGCAGTGACAGATGAGGAGAAAAAAACAAAAGGACGCTGCACATATTCGAATATGCAAGGAGTTCAAAGAAATAACTGGTTTGATTGTAGATCACCCAAGGCATGGAACTTCTAACTCAAACAGTGGTGACAGCGCCAGAAGATTTTCACAAACGCATGATAAACGCTACTTGCGATTGAAAGATCGCATCGCGCTTAAGCGCTTAAGTTGAATGGCCAGACAAAAGAATCGATATCCAGCGTTGCAATAGGGCACTGAACAACCAGTTTATGTCAAGCACTCTAAAGTACCTTTTACAGAATTCTCCTTTCGTGTCAACGCTTCCATCCTACCTTCCATCCTAAGCGTTTAAGAAAAGAACTCAGACAACATAGCAAAATCCCAGCGTTGCTGTTTGGCTTTGATTCGCCAGCTTAAGTCAAGCAGTCTAAAACACTTTATAAGGAATTAAGCGTAAAGGGTAAGTATGTACGTAGATCACAAAATCAACCCCCAGCGGTGCTGTTTTCGTAATCATAAATAAATACCACCTGGGGTGGTTGCTGGAAAGCTTGATGAGTGACTCGTGTCGGAGCGATGTTGTGAGACGAGTGTGTCGTTTGAATGAGCACTTGACTTCTAGATTGATCTAAAATCTATCTCGTCTCCTACACATCCTTTACTTACCCTTGTAATTTACCCTTAAAACTAGGCTAGAACCGAACGAGTTACGCTTACCCCGAAATGGATTTGGCTTAATGGTATAATAATAATAAATAATAAATAAATACAAGTGAAAGCAAAGTATTGCAAGCGGCTGCATTCATGACAAATGCTTAGGAGTGAATTAATGTATTTGTAAATGATTTCGATATGATTTCAAGTAATTGCGAACTGCTCTCAGATAATTGCAAATAATTCAAAGGTGACTTCAATCCATTGCAACGCGTTTTCAGGTAATTTTGTGTAATGGAGTATTATTAACTTGCGTATTACTTAACATAAGAGAATTAAATATGGAAGAAACAATAAAAACAATGTATAGTGGTAATAATATCAGTGCAGATGAGAATCTGATCTTGGTAAGTAGCTTCTGTAAGATAGTAATCGTCAGAAAGAAAGATAAAATATAGAAGAACAATAAAACGAAATTATAACACAGGAACAGAAGATATATTTGCTTCTTCTGTAATCAGAAAAAGTCATGAATAATAATGCTATTTATCAGAAGAAAAAAACATAACGTAGAAGAACAATATTTCATAATATAAACCTGGATCATTAAATGATTTTTTTTTTTGTTAAGCAGCTTGAATTAATGTCAGTGCTGATGATAATGTGATCTTAGTAAGTAGTTTCTTTAGGATACTAATTTCCTGACAGAGAGACAAAATATAGAAGAAACCAAAAAATTATAACACAGGAACCAAAGACATTTTTGTTTTTTCTGTTACCATAAAAAATCATGAGAATTGATACTGTTTACCAGCAAGAATAAATAAAATGAGAAACAGGTGATCATTTGGTAGAAAATAAGGTTAGGAGATGTGATTTGTTGCTTTCAGTCTTCAACATCTTCGGGCTCATCATCGGGGTTCTGTTGCTGAGGCCTATTTGCTGCATCAAGGATCGCGTTATCGAGAGAAGTTGAGGGATATCGAACATTTTCTTGACGTCGTGTACATCCCAAGAATATTGTAACCATAATACGCTTGCAATATGTGCACACGAGCCTCCAGTACGAGCTCCCGATTTTCATGTGCAATAATATCCTTGAATGAGATCGTTCTCGTTACCGTCGATTTCATCATCGTACTCATTATCGTAAACGGGTCGATACTCAACCCAAAGTTGGTACCTAGTTGCATTCCGATGTCGTGAAAAAACTCTGACTCTGATTAGTCCAGGTCGCGGTTTAATGCCTTCTCGAGCTCGATCTCTCAAGACTTCTAGCTGAAATACCTCTTCTCCTGCCCTCTGAAACTTATCCTGGATATACGATGGAACTAACTTGACTTGATAGACACCTACAGTTGAGGAAGTCCAAAGTTAATTGCGGAAAGTCAAGTACGTGATGAAACTCCAGTCAAACCCATCGAATATCACCACCTATGAAATGCAGATTTTCGGCTTCCACTAACCCTTGAACAACATTTACTTCGCGGGCTTTCTCCAGTAACTGCCTAGCTCTAAATATGCATTAGCCCCTTCCATGGCGTGATTCGTTTGCTTGCTCAGTAGTCAGTTGACGTTGCTCTCGCTCAAGAAGTGATGACATTTTTCATCGGATTCGCAGATGCTTCAACAGCGGTCTAGCATCACTATAGCCCAAATCAAAAACAACAATATCACCTTCTTGTAACCATGTTCTCATTCCTTCAATGTCCCTTTCGAATTCGTTAAGAAGCATTGCAGCATCTTTGTTTCAGGAGTCAGATAAGTATGGCCCTTGAATATCAAGTATGTAGCCATTAAATGCACCAAGTAGTGCTGGTTTGACCAAATGACGTCCTTTGTGAACGCAGTAGGACTGTCGGAGGAAACGAAAGTATGTGCTCCTTTCAATGTCCTTTCAAATAAACAATATCGAACGACAAGTCTTCATCACTAAACATCACCACTTATATAATTTGAAGACGATCAGAAATAAAAACGACTACTTTCTGTCTATAAATGGCCAAATTATGCATTTGTTTATAAAATTTGTTTATAGAATAAACAAATAATTTCAAATGATAAGTCTTCATCACTAAGCATCGCCACTAATATAATTTGAAGGCGATAAGAAAGAAAAGCGATTACTTTCTGCCCATAAATGTCCAAACTATGCATTTATTTATATAATTCGTTTATAAAATAAACAAATTATATCAGACAACAAATTTTCATGATCAAGTATCATCTTGTCGATAAAATCACGCAACTTCAACTTACAAAATATACTTTGGAAGCAAACAATTCATGATGTTGACATTTTTGTTAATATAATTTGCTTAAAACAATTAGATTCAATATTCTGTTAATTATTTATATTCTTTAGATACTTCGACATTAATTTTCATCGAGAATGGGATTAATTGAGTTATTTATTTAAAGATAAAAAATAATAATTAAAAAAAGTCATTTTTTCTTTGTTTATTTATTTAAAAAATAGAAAATGATCAAAATTAAAAAATCTAATCCATAGACGCTCTTGTGTAACTATTGCTGATCATTTCTATAAAAGAAAATTGAAAGTCGGTTATGATCAATTTTTACATTTTTCAAAAAGGAAAATTTTCGCCATCTTGCATCAACCATTTTCAATTTCACAATTTTGACACTAGATTCGGAATCAGAGGTGCCAAAAACCTTAATACACGGTGTTTTATAAAATTCGGTTAAGAATTAGAATTTATGGTTTTTGTGGTTTCTGGCTCACTGTGAAGTGTGCGTAGATTTAGACGAGAATACGAAAAGATGACTTAATAACTTTGACATACCGTTCAATCGCTTGAGTGAGTCAAGAAAAGTTCTTGATGTCAAAGCAGGGATATTATTTTTTAAAGGTAAATAAGGTAGTTAAAAGAGGTTAAAAGGTAAAAAAGCTAAATTGCGTAAGGACTTGTCTTTTGGGGAATTTTCCTATTCTTAAAAATGCGTCCAGGGCAAGATCCCACATATTTCTTCTTTCATCTATCGCTATTGAAATCAAAATATTCTCTAGTTGCGTAAAGAAAAAGGTATTTCAATGCATTCAAAGTTCAAGGTACTTCCCAAACCTACTGTAAGTAAGGGGCTACGCACTGAGAAATCAGAAAATCAGAAAAGCATATATGATTTCCGTTGGGAGTTTCAAAGATTTCCAAAGAGTTCCATTGGAAGTTCCAAAGAATTCCGGAATATCATGAAGTGAGCGCCAAAGCTCGCGCTCAAGTATTCCCTTGTCTCAGCTCAGTACCCGAGTCAACCTGAATTTAGCTTAATTTATGTGTCAGGATTTCTGAAGCAGTGCATGATTCCCTGCAGAATTTTCTTGTGATTTTCGGTGCCGCATTCACATGATTTTTCAGTGCCTAGTCCATTGTCTGATAGAAATAATCAATCCTGTGATCCAAAATAATTGTTTCTTTGAGCATCCAAATAATATTTTGGTTTCAGTAGCGATGGGTAAAATTGAAAAGAGGGAACTTGCCCTGAGACGGATTTTGAAGGCAAGGGAAATTCCTCAAAAAGGTAAGTCTAAAAAGTTAGCAGTCTGCTTCTCTTAGACGATGTAACAACCGAGAAGATCCTCAACTTTATTAACATAAAATAATGTCCTGATTTTGACATCGCAAACTTTCCTTGCCACACTCAAGCGGTTGAGCGGTCTTTCAAACACGTTACAGTGGCCGCGGGAAAGGTTCATGGGGCTGATGAAAGGGTTCGGTTCATAAAAGCGGTCTTATCACATTCCAAAATTTGAAAATAAATCGCAATTCATGATGCCAAAAGGCCATGAATAAATATAGTCTTCTTGTCCTGGTTATGGTAGGCCGGTTTGGGTTGGGTGGAACTCGAAGTGCGGTCTCCTTCCCGTGATGAGTTATGAGTAGTTTTTCATATGTGAACTAGCCAAGAGCTGCACACTGCATAAAGAACAAATGTGTGCTTGTAAACATCAAGTACTTCTACAACCTAGATATAGATACAACAGCCAAGTGTGAAGAACACGCTGTTCCTCAACACCTATATAGTTTTGGTCAATTTTTGTCAAAAATTACCCCCCTTCCCTTCAGGTGCGGAGGGATTCGCATTCCTCTTATCATTCCATACGTCAATTGAGGGGCTACATCGAATAAACGATTATAAAATTTTGGCGCTCTGATTTGTTGGCCTCTGACTGCTTGTAAAAAATGTTTCGAATTTCAATTTTCGAAACATAGATTCAAATAGAGAATTTAATTGTGCATCTCTTTTTCCTCATAAAAAAAGTTGTAGCTCTTGTAGTTTTTGAAATAATTGGAAAAAAAAATTTTTTTGTACTAAAATTTAACTTCTTTTTTGACTTTAACTCGCGCTCAATTTCTGAATTTTGGGAATTTCCTAATGAAGTTTACAGGGATTATGCTCCGCAGTGTCTTTCGATTAACTGCATAATAAAAAGTAGAAAAATTTATCACGAAAAAAGTTAATAATTTTTTAACATCACGTTGCAGAAACTGCAGTGATATTTTCCAGCTCTCGGGGATTCGAGCGAATTGTGAGCAAGCGAAAAATCCTGATTTATACCTAAAATCGGTATTAAAATTGTATTTATAAATACAGTTTCTCTTATTTATAAATATAGAAACTGTATTTATAAAAATACAGTTTCTGTATTTACACTGTTAGAAATGATTTTATTGTTTTCATATATGGATGTATATTAAATTTAAAACACTTTAGTGTATGAACTTAAAATTAATATAGAGGAGAGTGACACGATCTGGATAAAAAACTTTTTGACTTTACAATAATTAAACATTTTACAGGAAAAAGAAAAGTATTGCGTACCAAATTGAAGATAAAACATTCCTTTAAAGAATACCAGTAACGGTACAAAGATTATATCAGATATTTATCCGTAATTAATCTTTTTTTGAAATACTATAAAGAAAATCTTTTATCCAGATGAGGATTTGAGACCACGATTCGGCCAGTTATGTTTTATAGCACTCACAGTGTTAATTGATGGATATTTCACCTCATCTTATCGAATAGCATTTCAGCACTGTTACTTTTAAATGTTTTTTTCTTGATACAAATAATATATTTAAGAATATAAAATTTTTAAATATATTGCAAAAAATACACCAGCTAATATCTCTATCGTATTTACTATTAGATGACAGCCACTTCTGCCAACTTCAAATGCTGAAAAAATATGTTCAGATAGCTAGTTCTTTTATGTTGTTAAAATGCGCGGGTCATTTGAAAAACTTTCGAATGTTTCTTTCACGAATTTTCCAGATCGGGGAAAATGACACTACCTATAAAACATCCTAATTAAGTTGTTTATCATAATTAAAAGTCTGTTACTGTGAAAAGTTTTAAAGCTTAGTTTTCCGTGAATTCAAGGAACAAAAGAAGCAGTTGTAAAAAACTCCTACGGCAGTAAAAACAATGAAATTATCAGAGGTAAAAGTTTCGACATGTCTAAAACACATTTTTTAATTTTTTAATTTAATAACGGCAAGTAAGTGGTAAACCGTATTATTACACAATCCCTTTTTGATAATTTTACTTATAAAAAATTACTCCAGTTCGTTTAATTCAAATATATAGTCATTTTTACGTATTATTCAAGTCGGGAACCTATCCAGTTCTGGTCACTCTCTCCTAATAGGCGAGCGGATCATCCCTGATTTCGTTCACATAGTGATCAATCTCTTTCTAGCCGCTATTTTTGGTTTTAATCGATAGTACTCGATGCCCTAAGAAGGTATATGACGATTTTTTGGATACTAAGATTGCGGAACCCTTAGAAAAATGGCGTTAAAGATGGTGGTCGCGATAAACAGACTTAGCGTAATGAAACACGAATAAACTGTCTGAAGTCCTTTAAATGTTTTTAAATCTTGTAGAAATACATTCATAGGACACGTATACACTATATTCAGTTAAATAAAGTCATAAAAAACAATTTTTCTAAATAAATAACTTTAAATAACGTTTTTTCAATTTAAAAAATTCTAACTTTGTAATGTTTGCATTTATAGCTTCTAAACTATAAATTTTATCAAGAAATGCTTTGAGTAAATGTTGTAGAGCATATTTTTCTGAAAAAAGTAAACTACTATCGAATCCCGGTTTAAGATGGGTTTTGGACATTGCCTGTCTTAAATCACGATAGTCCTTGAGCGTCTCTGAACACAAACGGTCAGGGCCGTACGAACCACTTGCAGTCGAAATAATATGAATTATGTAGGAATAATATGAATTATGTACGCATGTAAATTTTTTACCATAAGGGATGAAAATTCTTAAATGAGGATGAAAAATTAATGAAAACAAAATTTTCAACGTGTTTTTAAAAATAAATGCAAAAGGCCAATTGATACTGCTCGCTCTGTTGCTGCGGTACTGCTGACTACTACTCGACGACCGTGCTTCCCTCTCTATCCTCGGACCCGCGCAACTACTGAATGCCACTGAACAAAATTCTAGGAATATCTTAAACCGGGATTCGAGTGTATATTAGAATGTTCTATAGTAAAAATTAAGCCGTGTAGCACAGGCTCCGTTGTACGTTACATTTCTCTCCAGTTCGAACTGCTCGTCCCTCTTATTAACTTCACAAATGATCTTAAACGATAATTATCAAAAATAATAATTTTTATTAAATAATTTTAGGAAATTTTCCTTATATGACTCTTCGGCCTAGTTCGAGAAGTACAATTTCTATGAAATAATTTAAATAACTAGAACATACTGTATTCTTCGTTTATAAAATCATTGTTTTTTTCAATATAAAATCTTATTAATTTTATACTTAATTAAATGTCTTAAAATACAATAATCGACCATTTATATATAATTTACATAGAGGTTGCATGTATGTGTTTGGGTTGAGTAGACGCACAGGTGCATGAGTGAAGCATTTGAGCATTTGAGTGAAAAAGTATAAATAGTGAGAAAGAGGGAATAGCACAACGGGTAGTAAGGTAAGGGAAATGTGTTGAAATAATAATTGTAATTGGTAGGTTAGAGATAAGGGAATAAATAAGTGAAATACGAAAGTGAGGCTAGGAATATAAATCGCCGGGAACAAAGTCTGGGACGGGCAGAGGAGGATGGAGGGAGTAAAAGAGTTTAGTTAAGCGAAATTCAGAGTGAGAGGAACGTGGAAAAGTAACATAAAAACATAAATAATTCTTTTATTAAAAACTAGAAAGGGTTGGGGCGGACAAGTAATTACAGCATAGTGACATCATCTGGAGGTGGAGGAGGCGAGTGAATGGAGAAGGTAACTGAAGCATCGACTAAGGAAGCGGGAAATTTAAAAGATCGGGAAGGTGTGGAAAGCGAGTCGGACTCGGAAACAGAATTCTCAACGCCAACTCAGACAAGTAAAACACCAGAGACAGGAAAAAGGGGGAGAGGTAGACCGACAGGAAGAAAATTAATTTTGAGTTGCACAGAGGGGACAAGAATAAGAACGCATAGCGAAGGAGATCTGCAAACGTTAGCAAATTTAACTAAGAGAAAACGGGATTTAAATGAGAGTATAGAAAAATATATGACAACAAGTCCTTTTAAGAAAAGTAGCATTATGCTTAGGACACCCACGGATAAGAAAAGAGAGAAACATAAAGGGGATGAAAAAGTTACAGGAGGGGAAGTCGAAAAATTAGAAACTCGGGTAGTGGAGGAAAAAAAGGGCCAAGAGGAAGGGGGAGGAAGCAATCAAATACAGAGGAAAAAGGAGAATGTTTAGGAAAAAGAAATGGGTGACGCTGATTTAGTATTAAAAGAGATCAGAGCTTTAAGAGGGGAAATAAAGGAAATAAAAGAGGGGCAAAAGAAAATGGAAGGCATAGACAGCAAACGATAGGAGCAAATAAATGGGTGCGATTAATTAGGGAAAAGTTAAAGAAAAGGGATGATAAATGGGAAAGTGAGTTGAAGAAGGTGAGGGAAAGAACGGAAATAATAGAGAAAGAATTAGAAAAAATGAAAGAAGAAATGGTTCCGAACGATCTGAGGGTAGAGGGGTTAGAGAAACATAAAGGAGTGGAAAGAAGGAAGAGTAGGGGAGATTAGTATGAAAAGGAATGTAGGGGAACATGAGGGGAAGAGACTACAGAACGAGGAGTTTAGATTAAAGGTTGAGGTAATGAAAAGAAAAATCGAGTCAGCACAAGTTTTTAGTGGGGGACAGAATTGTAAAGAAAGTAGGTGAAGTGGAAAGAGAGTTCGAAAGAAGGGAGAGAAGAAACAACTTTACAATAATTGGTCTAAACGCGTAGGAGGGGAATAAAAGAGTAAAGGTAGAGGAGTTTCTAGAGAGAGATTTGGGGGTAGGGTGAAAAATTGAGAAAATGAGAAGACAGGGTACAAGCGGAAAAGGGGTCTTAGTTGTGGAAATGAACTCATGGGAAGCGAAACAAGAAGTCATAAGAAACAAGAGTATTCTGGGTACAAGAAAAGATGGTACATTACTGAGAACCGAGTTCATTCTAGAATATTCCAGATGGAAGTAATAAATAAATACGCGGGAGGATAAATATTCGGCGGGAAAAAATAGCCCCAAAAATATCAAGAGATCCGACCAATAAAATTAGGGGGGCGAGAAAAGGCGCCAAAAATCACGGCCAAAAGAAAAAAGTGCGCACAAAATCGACCGAAGAGAAGGAGAAGAATTCATCCGATTGTGAAGCAGGTCATTGACCGGGCGAATCAATAAACGCCACGCGCTGGAAATACCAGGAACTGGTAGTGGGGAGACAAGAGGCCCAAAAGTATAAAAACGGCTCGCTATCAGGTCTCGGCCTCTTACGTTTCGATCCTCTTCACGAAGTGAGAAGCGTAGCATTATTTTTTCTAGAAAAGCTTTCCTCCAGCTCGTAGAGTTTGGCGAAAGAAGGGGTACCTAACTTCCGCTGCTCTCTACTATGGAGAAACTAGGAAAGCTTTTGTTTCCAAGCCCTCCCGATAGGCCAGTGTAGGGATTTAGGAGTTGCCAGATATCAAAGATTTAACTTTTGATATTTTTAAGCTTTGTCAATCGAAAGTCACAATTTTCAAAGTTCAAGTGTTTAGAACGTAGCAATTTTACACTGTTTCTTATTTTCGATCGTTCCCAGAAAAATAGAATTGACCTTTAAGTTGACTCCAAATTTCCAACCCATACGCTGGGAGCTCATTTGGATAAACAATTAAGAAGGCCGATCTCTGAAGAAAATTCTGGGCACGTGAATGCAGACTGAGTTCTAGAGCTGAATTTGAAGTCCAATCCGAATTTTCAACCCATACGCTGGGAGCTCATTTGGACGGATTACTAGAATTTGAACTCTAATAACTCAGGTTGTCTTATCCCACAAGCAATACAAGCAAACTGAAGTTTAAAGACTGCAGCTAATCTTGGGCAGAGGTTGTTGGTGAAGATTAAAATTAAAAAAGAGCTGAGCTCAAATTAATAAATCAATCCACTGCTAGAACGAAAGATTCTGAAGACTTGTGGATTTTGCTTGATGGTTAGGCTAGGAATTCTATGGTAGTCGTGAGATTAAGTGGAGCACAGACATTGCACCTCATCTGCCAATAGTCGCACGATCCATGGTTTTCAGTTAGAAAATATTTGGCAACTGATACAGTGTTAATCACGTCAGGGAGGTAGCTCAGGGTAGAAAAACCTCTTTAGACCGTGTTCTGATTGAAATTAAATTGTGAAATTCGCAGACCTTCAATCTTTCGAAGGAGCTCGTCTGCGAACAAGTGAAGCTTTTGTATATCCACGAACGTTCAGAGAACGTTAGTTCTTTTTTTTTTATAAATAAATAAAGAATCGAATACGCAATCATTCTCGCCTCAGGGTTGTCCACAATCAAAGAGTTAAGTCAAGTTCTAATAATCCAAGAGATACGGAGGAATAATTGAAGAAAAGAATAAAAGGGAGATTAGTGGTAGGGGGAAATAGATTTTGGTCACTGGCATATGCATATGACATAGTGTTACTGGCTAGAGAGGAGGAGGTATTGAGAAGATTAGAGAAATACCTTACAGAAAAGAAATTGATACTAAATCTAATCTAAATCACTTCTAAAAAAGAGCAACAATAGTAATGAAAAAGGTGTAGGGAATAGAAGAAAAATTATTTAAGGATGATTTTAAAAGGAGAATGAGAATGCATGAGGCGTTAGTGTCTTCGATCAACGTCTTTTAATTGATTAACTCTGTTTTATGTGCGGAAAAAAGAAGATGATAAGAGGTAAGAAGTATAAGTTTTCACAAGTATCGCAAAATAATATGAATCAAATAAAGTTATTGAGGCTGCTAAAATAAGAAAAAATGCAATAGTGCAAGAAAGAGTTGAATCTGCGCCTCACTTATTCGAAGTCTGTGCTCGTTATCATTTGTATTCGTGCTTTTAGAATTCCACTTCTAAAAATGCACTTGACCTTTTGTTAAAACAAAATGATGCGAAGATTTAAGTCCATGACATGACATGACGTTTAACGTGTATAAAGAAAGGTTGGAGGCTGGCAACAATTTTCCTTCCTGATCTCTGCAAAACTTACAAAGAGAAGATGATTCACATCAAAGACCTAACACTTGAAGAGACCTCAAATATTCAGTCGCATGATATTAAAAGTAAACTACAGAAAATTGCAGGACCAGATTTTATTTTTCACTCTGACCATGGTAAAGTTGATGTTATGTGTTCGAGTAAATTTTCGATTGGAAGTTTTCTACACAAGATAATTGAAGTTGAAAACCCTAATAAAATTATTGATAATAAGAAATCTGAATTAGAAGATGATATAATATTACATGAAGCTGTAGGTATGGTTAGAAGATACATTGGTGAGATTCCAGCTACCAAAAATTATCCGCTACCTAATGAGGTTTCACTTGATGCGTCGAGGAAATTCGTACCTAAAGTTCTTTTTAAATGTATGTCGTGGTTGCTGATGACTTTTCTGAACGGTGTACCGTTCTAAACAACAGTAAAATATACGAGTTGGATGATGACTCTTTTCTGAACGGTGTACCTGTTTCAAACAACAGTAAAACATACGAGTCAACTTATCGACCTGTCTTAACCTTATGCGAATGTATCATATACATTTCAAGAAGGAAACATAATCAAGTAATTTCACCATTTCATCATGGATTCATGTTGCAGATGCATCATAAGTTTGGAAGCAAAATCCTAATTAAAATGTTAAATAGCTACAGACTTAGCTCGTCTTATTAGAAAAGAATACAGAAATACAGAAATACAGAAAAGCGGGTGGAAGCTTTATTCAAGAAGGCTACGATAATGTTGATA
>JBAGKK010481711.1:0-16928 GCA_037177015.1 Euceroptres primus
CCTGTTTAGTTCAAATTTGACGAAAAAAATAAAGGCAAGTGTTAGTGCAGACAGACCGTAATTATAGGAAGAAGTTTTCTTGCCGTGCGATAAGTCGCATAGCGACAAAAAGTTGTTTTCAAAATGTTTAAAACTTTGTAAATGTTTTGAGTTTTTGTCGAATATGGCAAGTTAACGAACTTGACCTGAGATTTGGGCATCTGAAAAAGTATACCAAAGCACAATGCGACTCGACTATTCACTCAAAAAAAAAATTTTGATTAAGCTAAATCATTTAGTCGATTTAAAAATAATGTTGATTAAGGGAATAAATTTTTCGTTGAGTCAACCAAATGTTCCGCTGATTGGACCAAATATTTGGTTGAATATACCAAATTATTTATTTTTGGTTAAATCAACTAAATTTTTTGATTTACTCAACCAAACATTTGTTTATCCGTATAGTAACCAAATTGTACGGTTGAACCTACCAAAAATTGGTTAATTCAACCACATATTTTTTTGAGCGTAGAATCTTCCAGAATACCCAAAAGTCTTTTATGTAGACTTTTTCTAAATTGCTCCAGAATCCTGATTAATCACTCACAAAAAATATATTCTATAATTTTGCCCTACTCCAACATACCCTATTAAATTTTTTTTTAAATTTCCTGTCATCCCTGTTGTATTTGATGAATTTTAAATATTTTTATTTTTATATTTTATGTATTTGTCCGGGAAGCCTTTCATTTTTAATATTTTAATGTCTCAAAATTTATTCTTCCAAATTTAGAAGCCTTTTAATTTGGGCGCTTTTCAATTCAGAATCCTGATAATTGATTTGCTATAAAATTTAGACTTTAAAATTAAGAATCATAATCAAAATTAGACAAATTTAACTTCAAAAGTTTACTAATTCAGGAGGCTTTATTTAGAAGTTAAGAATTTGAGAATTGGAGAGTTGATACACCTAGAAAAACATTAGGTTCAATCAACAAATTTTTAACTAAATCAATTTAAATTTTTACTTAATAAAATTTTGTCGATTCATTAAAAGTTTTGGTTGATTTAACCAAAAATAAATAATTTAGTGAATTCAATAAAATATTTGATTCAGTCAACAAAACATTTAGTGCAACCAACAAAATATTTTGTTGAATTAACAAAAGGATCATCCAAAATTGATTTTTAAACAAAATTAATTTTCACGTATGTTTTTGGTTTACTTAACAGTAATGGTTCATTTAATTTGGTTCACTTAAACAAAATGTTCTTTGAAATCAACCAAATGCTATCAAACAAACGATTTTGTTCAATGGAATAATTTATTTTGAGTTTTATTTTATTTTATTCTGAGTTTATCAAGTATGGAGCCCTTTCAACTTTGATGATCAAAATCTTGTTTAATATTCAAATTGAATTCTTTAAAATTTGAATTTTGGAAGGCCTTTAAATTGTATAGTACAAATTTAGAAACACTTTGACTTTGAATGTTTCCTAACTTCGGAGGCTTTTAATATTGTCATATGGAAATTTTATTCTAGTTTGTTGTTTATTACTTTTAACTTCGCAAATGAAATGGAAATCTGAGGACAGCAAGTTGTGAAAAATACAATACTAACGAGAGAAAAAAGAAGAAAATGTGTCTATTGTAGAAAACGAATCGACTCCAATCGAACGCCTATCTTTCTGTTCCCTAAGGAGCTAAGGACATGGATCAAGAGGCGTGAAACAGGGACGAGACAGAGGGAAAAAGCAGGCTCGTTAAAATTCTATGCTCGCAATCATCAGACCACGTCTATCTATGCAAGTGCGTTGCAATCACGCGATAAGGGTTAAAGTAAGCGGATTTACCCACACGTAAAAATCAGGTTTTTACAATATACATGCACGTGTGTTTTGGCCGGAACGCCCCTCAACTTCTAGATTAGTTGTGAGCGTAGGCGGAGAACCGCAGCTTTCGAGTGGCACTCGAATGCCTACTGGCGAATCTATCCAATGAATATATTTTCAACTAAAGATGAGTGGACCCGAGAGATTTCAGTTCTTCTTATTAGAAAAAAATAGTTCTCTCGTGAGATTAATTAATTCCTGAGACCATGGTTTGCTATAAAAGGAAGTGAGGGAGAAAGCAAACTCTACTATCGATCCACCATTTTTTTTCCTGTTGCTTGTTTTAAATATGATTGACATTAAAACAATAAAATTCATTAAAATTGATTTTTACGGCATAAGCATGAAAAAGTCACTTTTTGAAGCCTGTTTGTTGCCCGTAAAGTGACACTTTATACAGTAATTTTCACAACTGCCCCAATAGTATATTATGCACCTAGGGGGAGAAGAGGGACTTTTTTGACGAGTACTGAAAACGTAAACAAGTCGAAAAAGTCCCTCTCCCCCTTGGCGCATACGATATTTTTTATAACAAATGCATGATTTTTGCTCATATTTGATTTTGAAACCTATTGTCACAGAAAAATTTCCGTAAGAAGAACTAATTGTTACGGAAATTTCCGTAACAATAGTCTATTGTCAAGGAAACATTTTCGTGGGAATAACTTATTGTTACGGAAATTTCCGTAACAATAGTATATTGTCACGGAATAATTTCCTTGGGAATAACTTATTGTTACGAAAATTTCCGTAACAATAGCCTACTATCACGGAAAAATGTCCTTGGGAATAACTTATTGTTACAGAAATTTCCGTAACAATAGCCTATTGTCACGGAAAAATTTCCTTAGAATAGTCTATTGTTACGAAAATTTCCGTAACAATAGTCTATTGTCACGGAAAAATTTTCGTGTTAACCTATTGCCTATTGTTCGTGTGAATTCGTGTGAACCTAAGCCTATTGTTATGGAAATTTCCGTATCAATAGGCAACCAAAATTTCCTGAGAGTTTTTACGGTGAGGGGCTGATTATTGCAAAATGCGAGTTTACAGATGTATAATTTTTTACTATTTATATATGACGTCACTTTTTACTCCCTAGGGAGTAAAAAGTACTTTTTACTCCCTAGAGTGAAAAGTAGAGGTTTAGCCCCGCTTAATTGGCATGAGAAAGGGCTGAAATCATGCATGTGTTATAAAAAGAGACTTTATACGGCAGTTCTGATGCGCAGTGCAGAATGCGCATCTCAGAACTGCCTTAAAAAGTCTTTTTAAGGCAGTGTGAAGTTAGCTCTATAAAGTACTACTTGACGGATAGCAAGCAGGCTTCAAAAAAGCGACTTTTCATACCTGTGCCGCAAAAAATACTGTATGAGACGCACCTGTAAAGTAAGTGTTCAGATTAGGATGATTTCAGATTTCAGATTTCATTCTGGAAACTTTAGATCCTGATTAATCGATTTTTAGGATATATAAAAAGTGCTTTCTAGAAATTGAAGAAAAACTTGGAAATGTTTTGAATGTTCAAATCAACGAACTACTTTTTCTCATCTTTGAAATATAGTTTCAGCGACAAATAAATATATTAATATAATTTTACTTATTATTTGCAAAGTGCATTATTTTATTTGCCAGTAAATTAATATTTTTAAACTGTTCTGAATTTTAAAAACTATGAAATAAACATTCAGAAGTTTGGAACATGTTTAGTCAAGATATAAATTAAGAAAACTAGAAGGAAATAATGTGCCAGGTGACAAATTTTCGATCCTTTTTTCAACTGTTGGAAAAATTTAGAAAAGATTTAGAAGAATTTTGAAAAAATTCATGGCGTTACCTTAAAGTGTAAGATTCAAAATGAGACCTAGAAACTCCAAATATCTTTACTAATTATCTAGTAATAAACACAAATGTGCCATAATAATTTTTTCGGCATTTTCATTGGGCTTTTCTCGATGTCATGACGAAAATGTGATGTACTATATTTTTGCGAGACTCCATGAATATGCAGTGAAGGCGAGCAAAGGCTTGATCGCCGCATGTTGAAGTAATCATGTCCATGTCCATTTTATGTCCACCGTCTTGGACAAAAAAAGATTTTGGGAACAAGGTACACCTTTTTTTATTTCATTGTATGACGTAAAAGTCTTATTAAATTGCAATTAATTATTTATTAAAATTAATTATTAATTCTGATTTTACAATGTATTATTTTTAATATAAATTTGTTGTAAGCTTAATGTACACAGTATATTAATCGTCAGATAAGATATAGTATATCATAATTAAAATTCATATACATTAATCTGAAAAATTATGTGTATATTAAATTTAAGATCATTTATAACAGTGCAGGACACATAACGTGAGTTCAAATTTAAAATAAATTGTGCCTAAATTTACACGTTATGTAAATTTATTTAGTTTCTATTCCTAGAGGAAAATGTTTTGAATTCTTCCATCTGCTTCAATTTGCTTTTAATTATAGGGAATTAATGAGCTTTAGAGTTAAACGAAAATATTTTTGTTTGAAGTATTGACATTACTGTATCCAAGGCTGAAAGCAAATTTAAGCAAGTGGAATAATTTAAATCATATTTTTCTAGGAATAACAACTATTTCTAAATTTCACCAAGTGATGTACATTAAACCCCCCCCCCTCTATATATATATATATATATATAATAATAATATATACACATATCGAATGAAACCCGATATAACCAAGGTCTTATATAATTTGTTCATTTCTGCTGCAGATCATTTTGAATTGTTTTTGTTTGATCTTAAACTCATTTTTTTTCTGCGCTCTAACACAAGATTCATATAATGCTCTTAAAGTTCAAAACGTATCTATATTCTTTAAAAAACAAATGGAAAAAAATTTTTAAATTATATGAAAATTGATTCTTTTTTGCAACAATTTTCAAGAAACGAAAATTTTTCGCATTTTCGACTCATAAAGCTTTCTGTGAAAGTTGAAAATTCCTGTACAGGAACCTTCATGGAAATCTTAACAGGTTCAATTTCTTCATATAAGAAGGCCGAATTCATTTTAAATCGGGCAGGCTGTGCATGCTCAACTCACTGAATCGTTTCCAGACAAAATATGTTGTTTTTCAAAGTATTTTAAACGACACTTATCTCACCGATATAAAGAACAAATTTTTTTGACAAAGTTAGGAATGTTTGAACTTTTAAAGTTGGTGATGCAGTTTATCAAAAATTTGTGGAATTTTTTTTTAAATGTTGTAGTTTCCAAAATAATATAGATATTTGACTTTCTCTTTTTGATTCTGATAGATCTTATCGTTCTCTTTCGAAATCCGTAGAAAAATTAAAACATTGTCAAAATTGACAAAATGGTGACAGTTTTTTTGAGAATTTTAAAACGCAATTTTCTCAAAAACCCCGCCGTTTTTATTTTTCCTCATTTTTGTCTAAGTTAGTACTAAAGGAGAAAGAAAATGTTCTTTCTGAAAAATGAAAATTCGAATTTTTTGCAAAAACAAGACGAGGTACAAAAAAAGTCAAAAGAGGAAAGTTGCTCCTCTCAAAAAGTTCTAAAAAAAGTTTTTTGACACTTGTAAAGATTTTGGGAACAAGGGGCGCCTTTTTTATTTAATTTAACTTTAATTTGATTCTTTATCAAACTTTTCTTTGATTAAGAATTTACGCTTCTCAATGAACCATTTTATGCAAAGAAAAATTATAATTTTTTGCAGAAAAGGAGTCAAAAATGAAATGCAAATTGCCTAACTTTCACTTTCTGGCTCTTTAAAGACAATAAAACTTTGAATTTTGGCAAAAATATATTTAAAACTTCGAAATTTCATTATCAAATATAATTAAGTTAAAAAATGCACAGAGAATTCGAAAACTAGGTCGACCTAGATAATTTTGTCACCGATTTACAGTTTTGTGGGTTTAATGTTTATCTAAAGCGGATTACACTGTTTATGTTGTATTTCACGTTCCAGTAATTTAATTTATATATTTTTCTAACAATAATTACATAAATTAATCCATTGATTCAATTTTGTAATATATGTAGAGCATAATGAATTTTAAAAACACATTATATTTGTTAATTTTAAATTTGATAATAAATAATATATTTGATATATGAATGAATATTTTGATCATGAAGTATCGAAATTTTAAATAAATTTTTGCCGCAAATCAAAGTTTTATTGGAAACCAAATTAAAGTTAACTCAAATAAAAAAGAATTAACGAATCATTGTGTCATGATATAAAATCAGAATTATTAATTAATTTTAATAAATAATTAATTGCAATTTAATCAGATTTGTAACTCATAACGAGAAACAAAAAAGGTGCCCCTTGTTCCCAAAATCTTTTTATGTCCAAGACGGTCCTGCTTCAAGTTAAACATGCGACGATCAAGACTTTGCTCGCCTTCACTGCATGTTTCTGGAGTCTCGCAAAAATAAAAATATGATGGCACATTTGTGTTTAGTACTAAATAATTAGTAAAGATATTTGGAGTTTTTAGGTCTTATTTTGAAGCTTATGCTTTTTAAAATACCGCCATGAATTTTTTCAAAATTTTCCTAAATCTTTTCTACATTTTTCCAAGAACTGAAAAAAGGGTCGAAAATTTGTCACCTAGCACATTATTTCCTTCTAGTTTTCCTTAATTATATCTTGACTAAAAATATTTCAAAGTTATTCACAAATGGCTCGTTCGACGCGAAATTTCTTAATCTTTTCAATGCTTCTTGACAAAAGTTACAGTCGCGTTTCCTTCCCGAGTAATAATTAAATGTAAAAGACAAGAATTCTTTTCCGATGAGATGCGAGTCAAGTGATCTCATACTCATAACCGGTAGTGTAATATTGGGACAAAAAGTCCTGACCCTTGAGAAAATTGTTGATAATTTACTGAAAAGAATCGCACCGAGTTCGTATAAAGATAAGCGTAGTTTGCGATCTTTTGACCTGTTCAATGACATTTTCTACATCTCCATAAAAAATTTCCTTCTGATTCAAAATTGACTAAAATTAAAAAAATCTACTGACTTTACTCCGTAGACTTTTCGTCTTGGTATAATTTCCAATTTGCTTCTTTGAAAATAATGTCAATTTCCTATTGATATCGACTCTCCAGAGTACCATTAACAAATTCCTTGAATGAAAAGAAGGAAAAGGAGAAAGAAAAAGAGGCAAACTCGATACAAGCTGAAACTAAGTTTAAAACTAAGGTGAGCACGAGACATTTGGGAAATGAATTCGGTTAGGTTCACAAGCTGGTACTTTAAGTCTGGTACGTGCCACGGATATCCATGAAGAATAAAATCTTCCTTCTTTCTTGATGTTATTGCTTCAAGGATTGTAGTACCAGTTGTAACCTCCACCAAATCTACGTTATTTTCTACTTTGCTCTTAAATCTAGAAAAACAAGCGATGCATTCCAAATTGGATAAACGTGAGCTATGCACTGAGAAAAATGCCATGATCCTTCAACTTTTATAGAATTTTTCATAGGCTTTTCCACAACCTTCCAGACACTTCTAGAATATTTTATACCCTTCTAGATCCTTCCAGCTTCATTGAGACTCTTTTAGGATCTCCAAAAATCCTCTCGACTATTCCAGAATCTTTTAGATTGTCTGAAAAAGTATCTACTCCACAATATTCTAGACTATTCCAGAATCTTCGCTAATCTTTCAGAATATTCTAAAAATTGTCTCTTCCTCTAAGAGCCTCCTATTTTTTAAAACAAAGTCTTCTATTTCTGGCATGAAATTCCCTATTTTAGAAAAAAGGATTGTGATTCCTAATTTCTGCTTTTAGAAATAACGAGTCCAGTATCTTAATGTCGTCGACTATTATATTTTTTCCACCGTGTTATGTACTTTTAAAGAAACTGAGAGCACTCGAAAAAATGAGCGCACCTATACAGAAATCTCTAACCGAGCTGGATGCCTTTGATCCTTTGACAGAGAGAGTAAAACTCGGACGCTGGTCGCGAAAGCCAGTTTAGATTTACCTGTTATGAACTGTCTCGCATCTGTCACTCGGTTAATTATGGCTGGTCAATTAGTCTTTCCTCTGTGGAGCTCGCTCAGTCCTATTTCTCCAAATTACCTTCGCAGAGTGGGTAATAAACCACTCCACTAACACAGTTAGAACGTACGAGAAAACTTATTCATTTCTGTAAGACTAGTTTTTCATTCCACAAATGTTTCTGAATGAGAATGTCAGTTCGAAAATAATTGACTGTCAGTTTAGAAATTATGATTCACAAACAAACAGCAGGGAGTTAATAATTAGAGTTTCCATTTCCGTTTTTTTACTTAGAAACCTTTTTCAAATGGCATTGACTCTTGAGAAATTGATTTGTCAACAATTTTCTTAGCATAAAATAATTTCCAAACTTTCCGCTGAAAAAAAGAATAGTTGAATCAAAGAATATTTTTTTGGTACAGAGAAATGTCTTTTTCGTTCTAAAAATCTAAATCTGAAATAATAATTTTCTCTTTAGATACAAAAAAAAACTTTGATTCCGGTTCCAGATATTTAATAAAGTTAAAAAAACATTCTTTGGATAAATAAAATTTAGTGAAACATAAAGAAATAATTTCTTTGAATCAAAACACAAGTTTTTTTGTTTAAAAAAATATTTAACTAAATTAAGTTACTAATTTGTTTTGCACAAATAATGGAGTTGAAAAAATGCATTTCTTTGGATTTAAAATTTTTTTCAGTTTCGAAATTGGAATCAATATTAAATTTCAATGCTTTCATGAAATACAAAAATAAAACTTCCATAAAACTTCTTTGCAAAGATGTTTTATGAATTTGTATGCTTTTGAATTCAATACTTTCTAATAATAATCATTTATTTTTCAATTCATGTACAATTGCAGACCTAATTTTGATTACTTCCTCTGATGTTTTATAGTCAGTTAAATATAAAAAACAATCTATTTAAAATGTATTAAACGCCGATTTGATATCAAAGAGAATTTTGTGAATAGCTGTTAAATAAATGAACAGTTGAAATGCTCAACGTTACACGTCAAACTGGTCAATTAAATAAGCCAATCCATTGATTTAGAATCCTTTTGTGCAACGAGTAAGCTTTCGACATTATTTCCCTTTAATAAAGCATTCTGATCGATTATACTACCCGACTCCTATCGCAGGTAAAGTGGACAAAATAGGAATTTCAAATTTGATCCCTTTAGGCCATCAAATCCAATGGGAAATAATTTCTATGAAAGTTTATCGCTCAAAGAATATTCTTCGACTGTTAACACGTGAAGTGCTTCATTGTAGACGATGAAATAATATGTATCTACCCTTTCCGTACATCTTGTTCTTCTTTATTTTTCTTTATTTTTTAGAGAAATATTCGCTTTGACGTGAAAGAATTAATTGGCGCATATTTAAACAGAAACACGGCGTTTGTTAATCTCAACGATCCCAGCGAGAGAATCTAAGTATCTAGGGAATCCCTTTGAAGACATACACCACTCTCTCTTAGTCTTTCCCCCTATCACGCCCTCTTAAGTATTTTAAAGATGATGGAAGAAAAAAATGTCTGTACATAGCAACAATTTGCAATCGCTTTTCTTCTGTCTTTGATCTTCTTTGCAAAGTGGAAATTAAACACGAAAACAAGCTAGTTTTACGTTTCTTTAAATGCTAGTATTTATTGCAGAAGTTTTTTTTTTAATTTATGGAATATTATTTTAACTGTAAATCCCGATATTTGGGTAAGATTCTGCGACGTTAATTTTTGTTGCATATACTTTTTACCCCAGAATCTACATAAACTTTATCCTTTGTTTTTTTCAGTGGATCTTCAATCGTTAATAAATTTAAATGGGAAAGTGAAACTTTTTAATCATAAAGTTAATAAAAAACTTTTGTGACTGGATGACTAGGATACATTTGAAAAGTAATTAATACCCTGCATCTATAATTAGACTGGAATTAGAAATATTAAAAAAATTAGAAACAAAAAATTAGCTTTATTTCCTGATTCTGCAATCAATTTTGCATTGGTGAATTGATAATCAGATCTTAAATTTACGGCAAAAATATATAACACCACCAAACTGAGAAAATGTAGTGTTTTCATGATACCAGATCGAATTTATGTCGATATGGGGAAAAGTAAAAATTCTTGGCACCTAGGATATTGTAGATAAAAAATGTAGAAAGTAGAATGTACCCTTAAGTATTTTAAAGATGATGGAAGAAAGAAAATGTCTCTCTTGTATTTATTGCAGAATTTTTTTTAAACTTAAAGAATATTATTTTAACTGTAGGATTCCGATATTTGGGTAAAATCCTGATGCGAAATTAATTTTTGTTGCATATACTCTTTACCCCAGAGTCAGATAAACTTTATCCTTTTCTTTTGTGCATTCTCAATCTTTAATAAATTTAATGAGAAAGTGAAACTTTTTATTCATAAAATTAATTTTAAAAACTTTTGTGATTGGATGACTTGGATACATTTGAAAAGTTATTAATATCTTGCATCTATAATTAAATTAGAATTAGAAATATTAATAAAAATTAGTAACAAAAAATTTGCTTCATTTCCTCAGTCTGCAATCAATTTTTAAATAGATGAATTGATAATTAGATCTTAAATTTTCTGCAAAAAGATATAACACCGCAAATCTGAGAAAATGTAGTGTTGTCATGATACCAGATCGAATTTATTTCGATACGGGGAAAAGTAAAAATTCTTGGCACCTAGGTTATTGTAGATAAAAAAAATATATAATGTAGAATGTACTCTTAAGGATTTTAAAGATGATGGAAGAATTAAAATATCTGTCTTGTATTTATTGCGGAAGTTTTTTTCTGATTTATAGAATATTATTTTAACTGTAAGATCCCGATATTTGGGTAAAATCCTGCGAAGCTAATTTTTGTTACCTACACTCTTTACCCCATAGTTAGATGAACTTTATCCTTTGTTTTTTTGTGCATCTTTAATCGTTAATAAATTAAATGGGAAAGTGAAACTTTTTATTCATAAAATTAATTTTAAAAACTTTTGATTGAATGACTTGGATACATTTGAAAAGTGATTAATACCTTGCATCTATAATTAGACTGAAATTAAAAATATTAATAAAAATTAGTAACAAAAAATTAGCTTTATTTCCTGATTCTACAATCAATTTTGAAATAGATGAATTGACAATCAGATCTTAAATTTTCTGCAAAAAGATATAACACGACAATCTGCGAAAATGCAGTTTTGTCATGCGATACCAGCTCGAATTTATTTCGACATGCAGTAAAGGAAAAATAATTGGCACATAGGATATCGTAGATAAAAAATATCTTGATAAAACTGTGCAATTAAAACAACTATTTCTACCCAGATAATCTTTTATTTGATAAAATTGAACTCTGTACTGAATAATAAGATAATGATTTATAAATAATACAGATAATAGTGATCTCGATCTCTATTCAGTAATGTTTGTGGTTAGATTTTCGAAATTTGATTTCGATAATAGTGATTTGAGGGCGCAGATATCTATCTATTGGCAGGATTTGTTAACGATTCGACCCGCGTGTATCACTTTCCGAGTGCCAAGCCACAGTCTCTTTGATGCTTGGCGCGCGTGCGAACCACCTCTCGAAAATCCCAGGCGATTTAATGAGCCGGATTTCACGGGATCGGTGTTGAATGGGGAAACTTGAATAGGGGTACACTGGCGTATGAGCTGATCGCGAATATTGAGAGAAAGGGTTAAGAGCTGAAGAGCGAAAACGAGAGCACCACCAAGCCCTAATACAAAGGCCGATGAATTTGCAGACAGTACTTCTCTTCCAATAATGACGAATTGAATTCACTGTAGCAGCTTATAAAATGTTTGAATTACTAATTAATTTTAGGTTGACCAAGCCTATCTCTTGGAACTTAAAGCTGTCAGTCATCCGTAATTAATTAATCATTATTTTTGGTTTGAGAGGCTCTTCTCCTTTGCTTCATCGGTGAATAAAAGAAAATTATTAAATTTTATTAAAAAGAACTGTCTTTCAAATAGCATTTTTTATAATAATCAGTGGGGGATTATATTAACCTTCGATAAAAATAATCGTTTATATTCTTAGATGGTAATTTTGGCTTTAGGGTCCGAATAAAAGAATTCAATTATGTAATTATTAATTGAATCAAACATTTCAGCGCACAATGGTGGTCCTTGTCAGTGGTTTTTATTTATTCTGAAAAAAACATTTGCAAAATTTCTGGTATCAGGGACACAGTTTACACTGTACACGTACAGATATAGTTAAAAAATTGACAGATTATTATTCTTTGATGAATTTTTCAGTTTAAACGTTAAAATTTCAAATTTGGTATAATTCAGTCTTAGGTAATATGCACTAGTTAATTTCGTAAAGTTTGCATTGCGATTTAAAGAAATTAAAAAATATGTTCTACTTACAATAATTGGACAAACTTATTTATTTTAAGTAACAAAATTGAAGTTTCAAATTCGGTCGTTTTAAACATCATTTTTGGAAATTTGATTTTGAAAATATTTCAGCATCCAAAACTTTAAAATATTTTCATTTGGAAAGTCAAATTTAACCCTTTGACGGCCAAGGGCACATCATAATTAAATTAATAGGTTTAGAAAAAACAACATCCTTAATTTGGAATAAACCAATTTGAAAAGCATCTAAAATTAAAAGTATTTAAATTAATTAGTCTAAAAGTTCCAAATTATTAAAATTAAATTTAAATTAATAAAAAACTTTCAAACTTGAAACTATCTTTTGTGATAAATTAAAATCTAGGTCAAAATTAGAAAGTAGAATTGAAGAATTAAAAAGAATTTTTGAACATATGGAAAGCATACAAAGTTAAAATCATTCAAAATGAATTTTTTCTGATTCAGGGCATTTAAATTTTAAAGCGTCTTAATTGAAAAGAATCCAAAGAAAATAAAATAAATACGTTTAGAAAGGTCAAAACATAGGGTAAGTGCACGGTGGTCGGACGAATATTTATTTTCTCTGACTAAAATTGTTATAATGTTATAAAAGTTCTATCAGATGAACGAGATTGGTATTTATTTTCTAACCTTTTTTTGACAATTCGTAAAATGTAATACTTTTTTATGTAAGAACTTCCAAAAGTAGTGACCGAACATAGAATCGTTGTCCAACTACCGGTACGTTTACCCTACTAAAATCTTGAAAAATTCAATTTCGAAAGTATATAAATTTGTATTCTTCAAAATTTAAGGAAGCAAAAATTAAAGTTTGCATATTTGAAAGCGTAAAAAATAAGCCTTAAATCACCTAAATTTCAATTTTGAAAACCCTAAAATTAAAATTCATTGAAATTGAAAAGGAGAAAGGATTAAAAGTTGTTTTTAAATTATTGCTTACCATATGAACATTTATGCTCTTTTACCGACATGATTTTTCCGCCTACCGCTCGACGAATAACTGTCAGTATCTGGTGGATGGTAAATGAACGTTAGACGTCGGGACGCTGATGCTAGGCGTCGCCGAGTGATGACGCCAGCGTCGACTTTCGACGAGGGTAGTTTCAACCCTTGAATTCTATCTTTATCTTCCGGATGCTAGGCGAGTGAATAATCGTGTTATCTACGAATCTTTGAATATATAATCTCAGTACGTTCAACTCGAATAATTTTGGATTGCATCCGTACTCCGATATCTTTAATCTGATCAACATTCAATTTATTCTATCTATATATTCGTAATGGGAAATGGTTCCAGTCTAGGCTATTTTGATGAATCAAGAAATCAAAATTTATTACGTATAACACTCTAAATTTGACAGATGTATTAAAATCAAACATTGTGCCTTTAAATATTTTAATATCTAAAATATTTTTTAATATTTTTAAAATATTTTAAACATGAAGTAACTTTGATTCATTTATTATAAATATTTCAGTATCAATCAAAACTTCATTTAAATTGTGCAATTTGTCTCTCAAATATTCCGAACTTAATCTCAGAGGAGAGATTTTCTTTTATTCGCCCGTCTGTTATAAAAGCTGTGAGGTACATTATTATTGATGAATTTTTCTCTGCTTCAATATTTAATGAACAAGAATTCCTGGAATATTTCAATCTTGTTGCCAACACCTCAAAAATTTCGATACGAGACGACGTGGCAATTAGAATGTGAATACTTTATCCAGACGGGTCGTTAACCTAATGGAAGCCACATTTAGTACTCGATCGATATATTCTAGTTGGAGATGTATCTCTTTATCCCTGTACCAAGGCCGACTTAAGTCCAAGAAGAAAAGCTGATTTCCGTCGTCTAATAGCGCATGAATATTTTTAATGGACGGCTTTTTATGTCTCGAACTTTCAAAGTGGCTTTTCAGAATATTAAAGTGATTCCAATTTTATTTCTTTATTCATGATTCGTTTCAATTTCTTTGGTAGTTTTTCTTCTGTTCATTTCCTTCTCAATTTTAAAGAATCAATTTAATGTAATACAAGCAATTTAATTTCATTCTAATTTTTAAACTAATTCAGAATTGTTTAATTTAAAAAGAAAACACGAAAGTTTAAAGTTTTCTAAACTTTGAATTCTGAAATTAAAACGAGATCTAATTGAAACTCTAAGCATTCTAAGGAGCATTGAAGGTGATTTTGTGTCTGACTCAACTGTACTTTCACTACTGCTTAATTAATTTTTCATTACTTTTTATAGAATTCAATTAATATATTTCATATTCAATTTCAAGTGAATAAAACCTGGTTTTAAGTCGTAAATGTATTTTATAATAAACCATCTTGTATTTTCTCAATTGATTTATGTCTTTGTTTCCCTTGATTGCTGTGCTTTCATTGCCACTAATTTTGAGAGAAGCACAAGGCAGCTTTATGAGTTTCGTACATTCGGCCCAGCTTTCGCGTCAGTAAGACGAGATTTCCCATCACCCTCGTAAAAGTCGGTTAGCTCTGGGATTCAACTTATGCAAAACCTTCATGGTGACGATTAAGGTTGAAATTAAGTACTCGTAGTATCCTTAGTAAGACTTTAATTATCCTGACTTTATAGGCCACTCGCCCCGATTTGATACTCTTGATCGTGATCCTTTCGCTATTCTGATATTATTACCCTTTTGTTCGAGGAAATATGCTTTTTCAGTCATATAATATAAAATTATATAATCGATTTATAAAATGTGCAGCTAAATTTAGTTGAAGCAACGTTTAGAAAGCACTCAAGTTCGTAAATTTCAAAATTTATATGAATTTAGATTGGATAACTTCTAAATTTCAGAAGATCTAGCAAAACGGGAAGAAAAAATGTCTCAGTGGATTTTACTGATATTAATTTATTTTGTAGTTGGACGGATTATGACTAATTTTTTATGTGTGGGGTCCTTTGAAGGTGTCTAAATTTTGAGCAATTAATACTAGAAAGCGTCGACATTATAAAACTCTTAAATTAATGGGCTTAAAACTTTCAGAGACCATCCATATTTGGGAAAAACCAATTACTTTGGTTCCTTGCACATTATTTTAATCTCAACTTTCGAATTGTTACACTTTTTTATTTTTAGTAACCTTTAGAATTCTCTCTGCATGGTTGTTAGTATAATTGATATGAAATATGGCGCCATCACGATAATCACAGATTGACAAATTAAATCATTCCATAATTGGTACGAAACGTTAATTGAAATTTGGCTGAATGCTTTCTGAAAGTTCCGATTACTTAATGGTAATTGTCACGCGATTCAGTGACCTGGTGTGCCCATTTCTGGGATTCGTTTTGCTGGCTACTGGCTTACTTGACTATGGGCAATGACCACATCGATCAACGTCAAAACCCTTAATTAATGAGAAGGACAGACCAATGAGTGTGTTTGCAGATATGCACAACCACGCAAGCGTTAATAATCGGAAGGATATCCGTCCTCCAACGTCGAGAATCAAAGTGAATTGTGGTTAGTATATCAATTTGATGTCCTCGAGGAAGGGAATAACGCGATATTGATGGGCAATGATTAATTACCATTGATCAACGCTTCCAATCACGTGTTTATTAGTGTTCCTTCTGGCTCTATGTCTAGAGCAATCATATTTCACAGGATCACTTCTGAAAAAAAAACATTGCACCTTGTCTGTATATTTCAAATTTTTAAAGTAGGGTTACACAGTGGTGGGAGAATTATACAAAAACATAATTAATTGCTCTTTTAGAAAATGTTATCTCTGTTAGTCCATGCATACACTGACAAAAAATATTCTAGTTTTAAGAATATCCTTATAATATTCTTAATATAAGAATATTCTTACCATATTTTAAGAATATTCTTACATTTTTTTTAGAACTGGAAATCTGGGGTTTAGGGGGAAACTGAGGTTTAGTCTGGGAATCTTGGACGGGAACAAAAATATTATAAAAATTGGAAACCACCGCATTTCAATATTTCAAATAGATTCCAATACTAAGTAATAGAAAGAACAACAGAAAGTCCTGGACTCTCTAGGAAGCGATTATAATTTCCAAGACAGTCTGGGGAAATATGAAGGGTTCTAAAGCAAATAAAAAAAGTCGTATTTTGAAGCAGACACCAGATTTGTAGTCTTATGTTTACATCACATTGTTATACAAGTCGCACACGAGAAAGGGATTCGTCACTTATTTAACGCACACAAATATAATTCTATAACCTAACTTAACACTACTACGTAAAACGCAGTTCGCTAATGCAGAATGTCGCATGCTGAGTATACCGATCGAAATAGTCCTTATATAATATTAACCAAGGAAATTCTTACCGCTTGTAAGAAACGACCAGTGCCGGGCCAAAACTTGTGCTCCCAGTCATATTTAACTTTCTTATTTAAACCTCAAATATTTTTTTGACATTTGTCATTGAAATGTTGTATGACAACTGCCTCATTTGATTATTTTTAATGTGAAACAATTTTAATTTAGTATACACATTACTTTTGACTCTATTATCCGTGCGCGAATGTATTGGATTCTTGTTTTCTTAGGTATCCCCAAGAAACTGGTAAGACTTATCG
>JBAGKK010481722.1:0-36958 GCA_037177015.1 Euceroptres primus
TATTTTTCGATGTCAAACTACAGACTATAAGCTGCAAAAGCACCACTTTGGAGTTGTTTTTACGGAAATATACATAACAACCTGCAAATAAAAAAAATTAAGTTTATTCAACAATCCCTCCAGCGATTCTTTTCTTTTTGGTCTCAAAATAATCGTGAGGCATCACTGAAATCATTTCAAAAGAAAAACGAGAGGTGCAAGTCCTTTTGGGTTGAACTCAATCCAAGACCATCGTGTATAATATTAATTGTAAATTCATTTTTCTAACCAAATTCTTTCTAACACGGTGAATATTTTATAATAATTAAGCTTGTGATCTTGATTCTCTTTTCTTAATCGGTATTGTTAGCCGCATACACTGGGATTTATTAATATGAGTCTTAAAATGACCTCCATATACTACGAACCTCATTTTTAAATTTCTATCACAAATCTCCGATCCAATCGCCATAGACTCTACATCTGCAACGAAGTGAAAGAGATACGATATCGGATGCTAAATAAGATGGCATGAATTATCCCTCAAACCAGTATTAATCTGCCGCTCTCCAATACTGAGTCCCGATCATATTATTCTTTATTTACTCACCTGTTACTTATTTATCGTAAACTACGACTGCACCGGTTTCAAAGACGAAATCTGAACAGGTACAGATGCAGCTTTAACTATAGAAAGATCCGAGCGTGGGCGATTATGCATATTATCGACGCACCCATAAATATCGCTCGCGCCATGCGTTATCGCGAATTCGCCTAATGATAATAACAATATAACTATACGAGGAAGATACTGGGATACCAGGCACCGATTTACACGCCGCTGCGATATCTCGCTGGAGAACAATCGGAGAACCTGAGGGCCTTGTTATCCGGCTCCTTATACGAAAAATTATGCCACCCCGAGACCCATTCGACGACCCTTCTTTTATTTTTATTCTTATTTTCGCATCGCCTTTCGCGAAGCATCTGACATTATTCTTTTATTCAATAATCGGCGAATTAGTCTTCGCATTTTCAATGCCCAGCGGCCCGTAAAAATATACCGTGTGATCTTTCACTTTCTCACTTACCAGATATTATATTTCACTTTTACGTATAAGGTTGTGTATTCAAATAATTTTAATGACAATATTTTTATTCATAGTTGAAAGCGCTTAAAATTCAAATTGTTCAAAGTTGAAAGTGTTCAAATTGAAAGCGTTCAAACTGACAGGCATTTCAAAATAATTAGAATGTTTTTTCAAACTTTTCAAACATGGAAGCAATTAAATTTTAATTAATAAATCTACACGGAAAAAAATGGAGTCTCAAGCTGACACTCTGTAGGTTTAATTATGGGATAGCCCTCTTAGATAGTCAACTTGAATATCTGAATATTTAAGTTGAACATGTAGATAATCGGTTTGACACTCTAGATAGACTGAATATATTTGAAGTTCAACTATAGGACAACCCTCCAGAGTGTCAGTTTGACACTCCATTTTTCTCCATGTAATTATTATTAATAATTACTTAATCAATAATAACAATAATTAAAATATGAACTATTATTTCCTTGAAGAAATATTTAGTATGATTTTTTCTACTCTTCTGATTCTTTTTTTGCTTGATACTCATTACAATCGTAGTAGGTGGTCCTGGGAATTGATAAAATGTAGACCCCTTCGTAATTAGCTATTCGTGATTCTCTGTTTTCGGCAGAAGAGTGCTAAATATTTGGATCTTTAATTTTGATTTTTAATGTTTTTATTTTAATTTTCGGATCTTTAATTCCCCTCTTTCACCCCTTTCACTCCATATGTCCGTCTGTCTTTCCCAACCAAAGTTGCATGCCTCACATATCTTTACGTGTTACATGTAATACCCAGCTAATAACAAGGCAATTCATCTCATGGTCTTTTAATGCCTCCTGCATTCCAGAGCTCTTGATAAGGGAACACTTGTAAGCTGATAAGTTTTTTTTCCGATTGGGAATTCGGTCGTCTTACGGATAACTCGATTTAAATGTACGAGGCTCCGATTAAGACGCGACTAAAAAAAAACGTTAATTTTTTTATTCAGATAAGGAGAAAAAAAATCTGCTTTAACAGGACTCATCTGCTAAAATAATAAGGAGAGCAGATTTTTTCCTGTAATATTTATGTAAAGGAATTTTAATGTTTCTTGGAAAATTGTTGTTGGAAATTATTGCTGAAAAAGACATCTACTATTATTCTTTGATATTGACCAACCATTATTGAAATTGCTGCAAATATTACTGAACAAATTAGATGCCCCAGCTTTATCAGATGTCTCCTGGTAATTTAGCAGGTATTTTTTCTCCGTGGGGGAGAAGAAAACGCCCCAGTTTTATCAGATGTCTCCTGTTAATTTAGCAGGTATTTTTTTTCCGTGGGGGACATTTGTTGAAAGGTATATAAATTTTAACCTACTTTAAACAGTATCGCACGTTTAAAATTAATGTATGTAGCAATTTTTAATTTGCAAGTTAAACTTGTTTTTTTAATTAAAAACATTCTTATATTTTGAACCTCAGTTTATCTATATATTTACTCCACCGTTATGTCCAGCAAGAATATATGCAAATTATTTTACATGAATAATTCTACAACAATTAAAATCACGTTTTGTAACAAAGCTAATGTTCGCACGGCTTTAATTGGCTCGTATTCATCTCGTCAAGCGAACCAATAATTTAAACGAAAAAAATATGTTATTCGCGTGAATAATGAGATGCGGTCGGCCTGACTTATGCTGCCAATTAATCTTTTCAATTCTGAGTTCAACCCCCTTCACAATGCGAAAAATTACTTGCAGCTTTAAATTGAGACGCGAGAATTCGGTGATTAGGTTCAGAACCAGTTTTTAAAATCAATCCTCTTTATTATAAAAAATGAAATTTTTTTAAATAATTGACTCTAAAAAGGCAATTGGCCTTTAACCTCTAAAAAGGCTAAAAAAGCAAAAAAAATCAATTATACTAAGTTGTTAATTTTCTTTTTTTAATGAATGTTAACTTTACTGAGGTAATTTTTTTTTTATTCCAATTAAAAATAATGTGGGAAATAATATGCAACAAATGTTAATAACTAATTATTAAAACAAGCAATAAATTTAAATAACTTAGTTAGTTTTTTCTCCGAAAGGGTGCAGTATCAGTCAGAAGATTCGATTCGAGATCAAGGAATGAATACACCTGAGAATTAAACCACGCAGGTAACACGAAGAATATTAAACTTTCACTGCCGATAAGGTAGATAATCGGCATTTGAATACTGTGAGAGCAAACAAATTCTAACCAGTTTCAAAAGATCGAGCCACCCTACACTCAAAACATTTTTACCTTCTCAAAATATTTTTTGTGGAGAAATCGATAATTTTATTAGATATTTTAGATTTAATATTAATCAAAGTCTAGAAAGTATCAGGCAGAAAATAAAATGATTTATAAATTATTTATTCTATCCTTGAACAATTTATTCCAATTATGCAATTTTGTAATGTAACCAACCCTTAATTCAAACGTTAATTGAATTTTTTAAAACTTTTAAAGAAAATCATACGATTTTAGAAATGAGATATTTTATGTAAATAATTCTCAGTGTCATATTTCATCCCTTAAATATAAAATTTTGAAGGTATAATTTTGTCTTAGATGAAAAATTCTTTTAAAGCAATTCTGAAATAAGTTTTGTGAAAAAGAAAATTATTGTGCTAATAGAGTTCATAATTTTGAAAACTTATCTTCATGAAATAAAATACCAATGAAGAAATTTTATCACCCAATGAAACTTTTTACAAATACTGGGACATAAGGATTCTCTAATTTTTGTCAGTATTATCTTATTCATCAATTTTGATGAGCACCATTTCTAAAACCATTCAGATAATTTTAATTGGCATTTGACTGATTCGCCTATTAACGAACATTACTTTTCCTTGGAGAAGGAATGCGATTTGGGCAAATAGTTGAAAGTGTCTAAAATTCTTTAACATCTTCACCTCCAGTATGTCAATCGCTGCCCTCTCTCAATAAAAGGAGAAATTTGTCAGTAAAGTTATAGAAGTTAGGCAACCACTTCCGAAACTTTCACAGAAAGCATTTTTTATTTTCATTCCTTATCGCAGCAGTATTCATAGTACAATCGATCAGTTCTCAAAGCATCCTAGGCGCCTATTCGTAATTTCGCAATTAGCAATACCAAGATCGAAACACGTAACTAAATCCGGAACAGAACCCATGATTTACACGTGGAGCCTATTTTCATCTCTCATAAATAATTAAATGTCAGTAGCAATTATATTCTAAATTCAAATGATGCCATTTCAAATTTAAAAGACGGTTATAATGTTTCAATCAGATAAAAACATCTTTCCACCTCTTCAATACACCATTTCTCTACCATAAATTAAATTATTCTCTTATTCCTTTTAGGGCTTACTTTTTAATGAGTAAAATAGTAAAAGTTCTTTTGCTCTTAACGACTATTTCAAAATAGACAATAAAGATGTGTGTTGTTAGGTGTGAAATTTTAAATTTAAATCTGAATTGATAAGCAAATGTTTATAATTTACTCCAATAAACTTGAGACTTAAATTCAAAGAATGGGTGTCCTTTTTCAGAAAATTTTGTATCTTGAGTTTGGAATGTTTTCAGATAATTAGAAATTCATATTGTTCTAAATTCCGGAAATAAATCTGCATAGCAGACTTGGAGGCGAAACTTTGAAAAGGCAGATGCTGAATATCTGAAAAGTGTTATGAAACTGGAACTAGTAAATTAGCTGACCAGCAGGAGAGAGCGTATGAATGTCGAATTGACCATCACATGACACTTTTTCAAATTTTCACTTCGCAGATACTATGTCATTCATAAAACTACCTATAAGAGATTAAGACTTTTTAATTATGCAAATAATTAAATTGCTAAAAAATCCAAAACTAGAAAAGAAATTCTCTTAAAATGGCAAAAGACATCAAGAAGGTTACAATTTATTAGATTTGAATAATATCAATTAAGAATAATATTTAAATAATTAAGAATAATTACATGTAAATTGTTGTACAACATTTTCAAACGATTGTCAATTACTTTTTGAATAAAAAGTATTCTTATAACAGATGTCCTCATGGACTCGGTTATTTAATGATCATTAATTTTTTTTATATTCGCGTAAACACTTGTTTCTGTCGCTGTAAAAATAAAATGCAGCTAACATGTCACAAGGGAGCAATGAATCATTTTATAACCCGTTTTCAAAGCAATTATAGTCTTTTTTACAATTAATTCTTCCAAATATGAATATGAAAATATTAAAATCGATTGTACGATGTAAAACATTATGCTTAATTTTCAAATCGTTATTTTTCCTCTCTTTTCAAGAGTGTTAAGATCGACTTTTCAGAATGACGAGTGTTGAAATCTCGATTATTTTGAAGCGCAACGAAAAATTCATTGCGTTGCTCGCATTGAAATATGACTGGTGATTTCGTTTTATGGCAAGAGCAGTTGAGTTTTTACGCCTGGTTCATGCCTCTGCAGATGTATCTTCAGAAAGGAATGATACCAAAACGGATATGGTAATAAGTCGCATAATATGGGATGTAAAAGTTACGAAACTACAGTTCCTTTAAAAGCAGTATATTTTCGCTCTTATTTTTAATATAATTAACTATATTGCTGTTTAATTTTTATCGAGATCAATAAATGCGATCTTTTACGAAATTTCACAAACCTTTTCAGGGAGACATTTTTCTTTTATAAATAAACAACAATGTTTCTCTGAAATAAGTCTTTAGGATTTAAAACAGCAAAGAATATCAACATTAAAAAAGTTATTTGGAAATTTTTTTTTGTTAATCTGCACACATGATAACTTGTTATTGAACATTAATTTTCAAAAATTCTTTCTTTATATTGCTTTATTCTCTTTATTAACTCTAAAAAAAATCGTTCCAAAAACTGGAGTTACTGATCTTCTTTCTTTACTGCACAAGGGTTAGGATATTTCTAAAGAATGGAGTTTCAAATATTTTTAAAGAAATCGTAATAAACACTTGCATTTTATTGACAAAAAGTTTGTTCACTCTTTGACAAAGGAACTCTCAATTTAGAATCCTGGTCTGTAGATTTAAAAACCTGTTTAATACCTTTCAGTCTGTAGTATCCACAACAAATTAGATTATATTGAAGAGGATCCTGAAACTTAAACGGAAGATTTTTTTTGCATCCTCATTTTTTTAAAGCTAAACAGTATAGTGCCATTTTTAGATTCGATGTGTCATTCGACTCGAATGGGAAAACACGAAGGAATGACTTTAGCCCTCCTAAGCTGTTGTATCTGCTAAAAAATGCAGTTGGCTCACCAATGACGTCAATATTCAAAAATACAATGCCTTTCTTATTTACATGTTATATTATTTATTTATTTATAAATATTATCCTTTAGAATTGATTATAAATTTTCTTCGGAGATATAAAAAATGTATACATAAAATGAATCTGATAATAAATTTTTGATTGCAGTAATTAATTAGTTATCTCAGCAAAAAGATAAAAAATTCTTTTTTAGCAGAAAAATTATGGAAAAATAATTAACCATTTGTTAACTCCTCAGTAAAAAAAATTCATCGCATCCGGATATTCTGCATGGTTATACTGATGAAGGTTAAATTCAGTAATTATTTTGGGAGTTATTAAATAATTATCATGAGTGATTCAAGGAAGATTCAATGCTAATTGTACATTTCTCACATCCTGGACACCATGAACTTACTGATTGTTAGGGCACAATCGTAAATTTAAATTACGCTACGGTACACTTAAAGTTTTTTACGCCAATCATTTGCCACAAAGAGGATTCAGCACAAAAAATGTTTGGGATTTCCTGCCATATAATTCCATATTTAAGTAACTATGATAGAAATCTGACAATAGACTATTACCGACGACTTAAATTAGTGAATATTTTCGGCAGGATTTTCATATTTATAGGATGTGTGATTCAAGGACGGTGGCTCATCTGAATTAGGTGAAATTATATGTGTAATTTAGTATTGAATTCTAAGATTTATATTGAAATTATTTTAAAATCACATTCTATGAAATTCAGATTAAACTTTAAATGGTTAGTGTTACACTTTAGCATCCTTTGAACCCTTGATGAACATTGCCATTGTTATATTATTTTATTTTTTAATAATAAAAGAATCAATGGTTGAATAAATTATTCTGAATGATATTTTTTATTTCCAGGAGATTCATTAAGTCAACAACATGTTTTTCTCGATATCTTTGCTGTTTTTCATTTTTTCAAATTCAATGGATTATTACAATTGATGAGAAAATGTTTACAACTTCAGTTTTCAGTTAAGTCATTGTTTTCTTAATTTAAGTTTGCTAAACACTATTTTCAGTAATATATTTCGGATTCAAAGAAGTAATCTACAAGAAAATTTCATTTACAAACACGTTCTCATCGTTTTTAATTTCCGATAAGCCCAAAATAAAACTAACTTTCAATTTTTTTAGAAGAGAATAATTATAGAGGAATTTCCTTAACCTTATAATTTATTTTATCTCTAAAATAAATCCTTATAAATCTCTGTAATTTAGATAGGTAGTTTAGTTCTCTGTAATTTAGCAAGTCCTAAAAGGGTTTCTATATTTAGTTCTATGCATGCTTCTTTTTATCAAGACAATCAGGAATTAAAATAAACCAAAGTATACATTAGTGGATTAATTTTTAAAAATTTTTTCTTTTAATTAATTTCTTTTTTCTATTTCTGTAATACTATTTTTCGCAATTCAAACATTTATCCAAAAACTGAAGTTATAAACAAGCATCGCCATTTTTAAATATTTATTTTGAAATTTATCGAAAAGAAGTAATAATAGGAGGGCAGTTTCTTTAACATGGTAATTTATTTTACATGTAGAAAGTATCTTTTTCATTATCTGTTATTCATTCAAGTGGTTGAAAATAATTTGTGTAGCGCGTAAGAAAACCAGTTCTCCAATGTTCAGTATATAAAACGAGAAGTGAGTTTTATATCCGAAGGAAAAGCCTTCGGGAAGGTCCAAATTTACATTTAACACCGGATTCAAGAGAACATCCTTGTTTCTCAAACCACCGGACCCATCGATGAAATATTGTGAAGTCATGAAAATACCTAGGGGCATTATTAGCATGATCGCACTTCTTTCGTTCCACCAATTGCTCTTCTTCCTTACTCTTTTTCGAACCTAATGGCTCATTATTCTTAACGATGAAACGAAAATTTAATAAAAGATTGTCTAAATATATAAAAAAAATTAAATAAAAAAATCGACTCTTTAATGGATTAACTGCACATTTTAGCTACTACAGAACTGAGAAAATATTAAAGAAGTCATTCACTTGTAATTATTAATGATTAGATTCCTTTTCTTTAATCATTTTACTTTGTAATATCTTAGGCGATATTTCGCTTGCATCATATTTCAATGAGCTACTGGCATTTAGTACCAGGCTTATAAAATAGAAGAGAAAAAGTTTCATGAGTATTCATCAGGGTTAAAAATTTATGCATTATTAGTAATATAAATATAGAGAAAAATGTAGTTGCTGACAACAATTTCTTGTTATTATTATTATTGACCTGAGAAGCACTGTCATTTCGACCATAAACATTTTTATGGCGATTTCAGCTTTAATGCTCAATTCAAACGGACTTTTTGTATAGCTTAATTAATTTTTCTTTAGTAGGTATATTTATCTCTTTTTTCAGACAATTTTTAAAGTCAATCATTTTACTCCTTTTATATTCTCAGATGTAAAACTTGGAAACATGGAAAAAGATCAAAAATCCTGAAAATGATCGAAAATTAATTTAAAATTTAAATGAGTCAAGATGAACCAATGATAGTATAGGTTCCCATTTTGCAGAAAAATCTTACACGCAACTGAGGGACCTTCACATTATTATGTCAATAATGAGAATTAATTGACCCGTCTCAGAATTTATTAATTTGGTGATTAGGGATTACAAAATAATTTTATACGCAATACTAATATGTGTTACAGTATTTCTTATTTATTTTTCATATTTGCATAGTGCATAAACAATAATAATAATAAAAATAATAATAATAAATTTATTAATTAAAAATATTTTGTTAACAGAGGAAATTAATAAATTAGATTATTGATAAGAAATTCTATAATGCCTTCAGAAATTTTAAATAGTCACCTTGTGAATAATTTTAGTAAGCTTCCAAGAAGATTAATGATTATGTATTATGGAATGTGACCGGCGATTTTATTATAGGAAAATTTTTTTCGTACCGTGTTTTCGGAATCAAAACCCGTCTCTTGCGTCACTTTTCTTTTTAGTAAAATTATGCGTGAAAATTCCCACTTAGACTTGATCGTTGACCGTTTCTTTTTATACAGATTTCCATAAAACGCAATAGTTTGAATTCTGCACTGTCGGCAAATATGTAGAAAGTCGATTTCTTTATTTAGCAATTTTAATTTACCGAAATATTGATAAGGTTGTATCCGAAATTTAATTCTCAATAAAATAGAAATTTAATCAAAAAATATTTGTACATTCTTAAGTGATGAATGGAATTCAATCTAATGCCAACATTCTAACTTAGAAAAATAGTAAAATATTAATTATTATCCATAAATAAATAATAATAAAATAAATACTATTATTTAAAATATATTAAAACAAACTGACATAATAATGATAATCTAAAGTCCCTGACTTTTACCGGATTATCTTAGGATAATGAATATCCCAAGGTTCTGCACATGCAATAGGGCAATAAGTTAGAGACTACGCTCGCGTTTTAGTAATAAAATCATAAAATAAACAAATGTGAAGTAATAAAATTAAACATAAACAAAGATTTAAAAAGGTAATTTTGTACTGTACTAAGCTTCATTATTAATTGATTTAAGGTAATTTCATTTTAAGTATTTAATTTTTTAAATAATTTTGAAAGCTAAGAAAAATTCTAAAATAGTCTTGGTTTTAATTTCAGGAATTAGAGAGCATAAATTTCCATTGATGATTGTGAATAAAATCTTGATTTATGTAAATAAATTATTAGTTGTCTTGTAATATAATTATTATTGTTATCGATTTGGTGAACAAATCCTTCGACATTCTTGAATTACGTTATATAGGAGTTTTTCTCAGTTGATGCCAAATGTCTGTTTTCCTAAAAGAATATTTGTAATATAGAAAGTCTGATAATTGCCCAAATGTTCCCAAAGTCAGAGTCATCACAAAGTCGTAAATTATGAAATGTAATTTATATTATGAAAGAATTATCTACTAATTAGGTGCGTAATAAATAAAAAAAAAAATAAAAAAGCCCTGACCTATATTTAAATGCATCAACATTTTGAAATTATAATTTCTCAAATTTAAATAAAACATATATTTAAAAAATTTCCAAAGTTTTATTTTATGTAGAAATATTTTAAAGAAAAATTCAAAACATTTCGGAAGTTGATAAGGCCAATATTTCTCAAATCATCCCTCAAAAATGTACAGTATGTGTCACAAGAGGAGAACCGCAAAAGTCTATGAAAACTGCACACTAGGTATAAATATGTTTATAATCTGAAAGAGGAGTATTAATTCTATTACGCAAGGTAAAAAGCATCGTATTATTTCTTTTATATGATTCGTGTTACATCGATATTTTTAAGCCAATTTTAGACATAAAATAAGACAAATTATTTTCAATTTGCTGCCATTTAAAAAAAATGATCGAAAGTTGGTGAAAATTTGTGAGCTTAATTTAAATAAAACAAGCTTCAAACTGATCATTTGTGGATTAAAATAGAACCATCGGTTTGGAAGATATTGACTAGAATACAAAACTGTGAAAATCTAGATTTTCACTTTCCTCGCTTCCTCAATTTTTAATGACAATTTGACAAAAATAACTTTTTCACCGAACCTGACAATTAATCTTTGTCATAATAATTACTTTCTCTGGAAAATTCTGTTAGATAGGCACCTATGGGAAAAGTCTTGACCTTGAAATCACTGTTTTTAGAAGTTACGGAGGGGGAAAGTAAAATCAAAAAATTGGTTTAACTCGAAAACGGCTCGAGCAATTTTAATGCAAAAAATATATGTTGTGAAGACCAATGGAACAATTTACTAGAAAAATTGATGTCCAAAAAGCAGGTCAAACATTGTTTCAATTTTTTCAGAATTTTTTTTGAGGTGATTTTTTTGAGATGTGAGGGCTATCTTTTCACAAACACATCTTTACATTCTCTCATTGAATATATTTTTCTCTTGAATCGATCAAAGCGATGCGCCAAGGTTAAAAAAATTTTCAAAGAATAAAATTTTTTTTAGTCCGTCTTTTTGGTCAGAATTTTTTAAAAAATTTTTCTGGTAAATTGTTAATTTTTATAATTTTTATAATTTTTAATAAATTTTTTGGTCCTTACAACATATATTTTGTTCATTAAAATCGGTCGAGTCATTTTTGAGAAAAAATACTATCTTATTAATTTCACTGTCCCCCTCCATAACTCTAGAAAAAATGTGTTTTCAAGATTATTGTTTCAGGTAATTTTAAGTCATTTAGGCACCAACTCATTATTTGGGCCTGATTCGGGTAAATTTTGTACGTGCTCGTTATGCTAAGTCATTTTCGCTTATCCATCCACGGATTTTAGTCCTTAAAAATAACCTTGTAAAAAGTGCACCCGTATCAGTCCCTAATAGATGGTATGAATTCGTGTCTATATGGCATAAAATTACCCAAAACAATAACCTTGAAATCGCATTTTTCTGAGAGTTATGGAGGGGGAAAGTAAAATCAAAAAAGTGGTTTTTCTCAAAAACAACTTGGTCGATTTTAATGAATAAAATATATGTTGCGAAAATCAAAGAGAAAATTTACCAGAAAAAATTTGAAGAAAATTCTGACCAAAGAAACGAAAGAAAAACAATTTTACTTTTTGATAAGTTTTTTAACCTTGGCGAACCACTTTGATCGGTTCGGGGAAAAAATATATTCAATGACAGAATGTGAATATGTGTTTGTGAAAAGATAGTTCTCGCGTCTTAAAAACATCACTTTAAAAAAATTGTTAAAAAATTGAAACATTTTTTTGACCTGCTTATTTGGACATAAATTCTTTTCAATTTTCCTGGCAAATTTTCCCATTGGTCTTCATACCATATATATTCTTTATTAAAATCCGTCGGACCGTTTCCGAGAAAAACCACTTTTTTATTTCACTTTCCCCCTCCATAACTCCTAGAAAAATGCGATTTCAAGGTCAAGACTTGGGGGGTACCATGTCCCATAGGTTCCTATCTAATATAATTAATTTGGGCTTGATACGTGCGGAGCCATCTTTCACGCATACTTATCCTGCCCACTTTGTTGCCTTTTAAATCTAATATCTGCATAAAAAAATAGTCGAAATAACTTCAAGCATTGCTTATTCGAAATAGAAATTACCACAGAAAGTAATCATTATAATGAAAATTAATTGACAGGTTCAGAAAAAAGATTATTTAACAAATTGCCATCAAAAATTAATTGACAGGTTCAGGAAAAAGGTTATTTAACAAATTGCCATCAAAAATTAATGGACAGGTTCAGGAAAAAGGTTATTTAACAAATTGATATAAAAAATTGAGGAAGTAAAGAAGGAGAAAATCGAGATTTGCAATGTTTCCTAATAACTTCAAAACCGGACAATAACAATAACTTAAACAATAACTTCAAAACCAGTCGTTTGATTTTATTCCACATGTGATCAATTTGAAGCCTGTTTTATGTAGATTAAGTCCACAAATTTTCATCAGCTTCCGATCATTTTTCTTTAAATGGCAGCAAATTGAAAATAATTTGTCTTATTTTATGTCCAAAATTTGCTGAAAAATATCGATGTGTATCGAAAAATTAAAAAAAGACAATAAAATGATTTCCACAATCCGTCCTCTTTTCAAATTATAACTATGATTTACCGAATATAACCACTTTTCATCGAAATTTGCTGGATACGCACTTGTTGAACAGAATCACCATAAAATGCTGATGTGTAATGTTTTCCCTAGTAAAATTGAATATCTCCAAATCCTAAAACAAGCTATTTTTACATACCCCTAAAAAATACACACAGAGGAGATGAAACAGATAAAGAATTGAAATCCTGTCGAAGAAAAAAGGGATCATCTGATCTGGTACCAAGAATATTCTTATTGCCCCTCTTCTTCATTGCATGATTTCTATATTCAACCCTGATGTGTTTTTCCCAACTGGGTGTTACACATAACGAGCAAGGTCGCGGTTTCTGAGTCTCGATGACTCGGAGGATATTTGCAATACAGATTGCGTTCTCTTCGTTCTCTGTTACATCCGGAAAAGGACGAAAGTGGTGCGACCCCAAAGGTTCTTGGAAACTATAATGTCTCCTTACAGAACCAAATCATCATCAAAGTTCAAGAATTTCAAAGCGATGAATCGCAGATATTTCATCGATGGAATCCGCGATTCACATCAGAATGGACCACCACGCAAACAGACGACAGTGACCAGGATAGGATATCGAAGGACAAGAGGCGCCCAATCGTATATAGTGGGGATACCCATCGTCGGAGGATGGTATAAGAGAAGCCGGAATGTGGAGGCGTCGCCAGTCACCCTGACTTTCTTTTAAGCCTCGCATATGTGTATTTTCGAGAGGACACGTATATCAGGTGAGTAACAGTCAGCCTTGCTCAAGGTATATAGTCCGGTAGGAGGTGTATCACCTTCGATTCGATTTGTATGCGCCACGGATCGTGCAGGTAACGAGCAAGCACAACAACATCGTGCAAATCATCTGACACTTAAAAATCAAGCACGGTTCGAATTTTAAGTTTTCGCGAATCCGTGGTGTTAAAAAGGAACCTTTTGTGTTTGGTGAAGACTCCAGTGATTGAACACTCATCAGTGAAGTACCTTTCGACGTTTAAATTGAATATCATTTCCCTATTCTCCAATGAGTGAATAATAATTATTCTACTCCATTCAATTAGTGTGCAAAAGCTCTCTTGTATTTGTGCTGAGTAATCTTCCCTGATACAAGATACTGGGATTCAGAGTGCAAGAATTTATCAGGACCTTTGTGGGCAACTTCCGATTCCGAGCAATTCATTTTTTCGAATGGCAATTCAGTATTTTGATTCAAATGTTGGAAAAAAATTGTCAATCAATTTGAAGGAAACGCTGATTTTGTAGTCCTTGTCAATGACTTTCTTTGTACTAGAATAATACAATATGTATGTTTTAATTAGAGGTTGCAGTTCGTCAGTTCAAATTTGCATTGAAAATTTGAACTAACGAACTGCACTTTACTCTAATTTTATTAACTAAACTCTAATTTTAATCAATGAAATTGTCAATTCAAAAAAGAATTATTTTATTTTAACGTATAACAGGATGTAATATGTGATTAACATTAATACTTATTTAGTACTGAAGAGTACAGTAACCACTGCAATATATCATCATACATATTGTATTCAGTACTGCAGAGTATAGTAATCACTGCTATACATACTGTAGTGATTTTCTTTTAGCCAGGGATAGTTTAAATGCCCGATAACACAATTATTAACCTCAAATCGGCAATTATATTCATTTTAATTCAAGCCTATACTTTCTTCTAGTATTTCGATTCATTCTGAGAATATTTTTATTTGTAAATTAAAAATCTATAGCTTCAAGTGCGATTTGTTGGGAATTCGCCCAACAAATATTTATTTATTATTTATTAAGAACAGTGCACGGAACATATTTGCTCTTTAAGCCAATTTAATCTTTCCTTATTGCAATATACTGAGAACAATTATTGAACTTGTTCTCTGTTGCGTTAGGAAATGAAATTAGCATAAATAAAAGAATAATGATTTTAAATTCACTCGAAATTTACTTATTCCAATTTACTTTCTTTAATATTGGTTATTTTAGCTCCATGCACAGAAAAAACTAAACTTTCCTTTCAATCCGGTATGCTTTTTTGGGCGTTCTAATATGATCTTCGGTTGTTCTATATGATATGTGACGAACTTCATTTTGAAAGATGATACCAGATTCGATTTTATTTTCATCCAAAATCAATCTATTTTGATTCAGAAATCGTTATTTTCTTTTATTCGGGATTCATGGACTAAACTGAAGTCGGATAGTTTTGTCGCCCGATCTGTTTCTATACCGAATTTGGCTCTAAAAGCATTTTAATTTTTTAGTGTGTAAATCCCACGAATTGTTGGAACTAAATTTAATTCTGATTGTGGGCAACATTTAGGCAAGAATGAGCGTAATTTATATTTTAATAAATTTCTGACTCGACTTACGTTCTGAGAACGTTTGAAGCAATTCAATAATTCGAAAGATTCCTTAGACGAGCTCCTCTTAACACATTATACCGAATGCAATACTTTGTTCATTTAATTACTCATTTATTGATTTAATACTTAAAGGAATTTTTTTAAGTACATGTTTTTTTATTTAATTAAGCGAATGTGATACGTAATGATGTCATGAATTACCCACCGATTTTTTATTTTTATATTCAGCGGGTTTATTAAGAGAGAAATGCAAATATAATGCTGAAACTTTGAGAAATAATAAGAAATCGATATCTGGCACATGTCAGTTTTCCATTTTGAAAAAAGATTTCAAAAATAATTTTTTTTCAATTATTTTTTCTTATTTCTCAAGAAATTTTTGTTTATAATGCTACTGAAAACTTTTAATCAGTTCTTTATGAAAACATGATATTGTTCTAAAGCAACTTGAGATCAATTGAATATTTATTTATTACTTAACAATTATCAATATATATTTTCGAGATAAATAACTTAATTTTACTACAAAGCATGATGTATGCGCTTATCATTATCATACATACTGATGAAGAGTATAGTAACCACTGCTATACATACATTCTTCTGAATGCAATACTTTATTCACTTTATTCACACCCTAGTGTACAGCATTAATTATTAATATAATTTTTTCTTGCAACTTATTTAGAAAGAAACAATTGGGTATTGAGATCACAGGATATATATTTTCAAGATCAAGCAGATGTTTTGTACAATTTTCCATGACCAATTGAGAGCAAACAGATATTTTTCGATATTTGAACATATAAAAAAATTACAAAGAGTTTACATTTTTTCAAAATAATTGTCTGACTTTGAAAATAAATTAAACGACCAAATCTAAAAAAATTTTTCCATTTTCCTATTTTAAAAAATTTTGAAGCTACTTTTGTACAAAATACAGTGTTCAAAATATGACGGTTATTCAAAATACTAAAATAACCTGGGTATTCAAAATACTAAAATATATTTGTTTATTATTATACATACAAAAAAAGTTCGAGTTCATTTATAAAATACTACTTTTCATCCTTCAATATAATAAGAATCCCGTAACCTCGATTTGATACTCGAATCGAGATGCATAACGAGAATTTCTAAATTTTTTAAAAATATCGTCAGATGACATTAAAATTTCGAACATGGTACTTATCATAACGAGACGAAACTTTGCTTGAACAAGATTCTCGTCTCGTCTCGTTTTCGAGATTACAGATTTTCGATCTCCATCAAGTTTCGGTTTCAACTGATTATGTTTCGAGCAAATCTCGTTTTTTCCAAAAAATTCTCGTTATGCATCACTATACTCGATTTGATTTCCAAAAATGTATAATACAACTGCCTTTTAAACATATTAAAGATTATTCCTTCGATATAATTCGAAACCACTTTGTTTCTTAAAAATGTACATAAATTTTCTATTTCAAAACTAAATTTGAAGGAAAAAATAATCATTGCTTAAATCTAACTTGTATATGTAAAGGTATTGCATGAAATTCTTGACTGATGATACAATGTCTGATTTGCATTAATGTAAACATGAATTCTTTATCACCTGAAAATCTTTGATACAATGGGAAATATTACGCGAGAAAAGATGTAAGAATGTGTAATGAGTGAGCGCAATGACATTCCTTTATATTCAAGAGCGAGGTCTTACAGAGTTGAAAGTAGCGTCTAGTTTACGGTCATCCACACAATCAACATGCACTGAGATGGCATCACTTTACGATCATTGTCACTTGATAGTGTGCATGATTAAATACGCTATAAGTTATACATATAGTTATAGAGTTATACTAACGAAACAAAAATTCTTATAAATAATCATCTTCTACGTTATTAAGTTCGTGCACCTTCATTATTGTTAATAAGTAAGCGCAGTGATAAATTACTAGGTGCAACCTCTAATTTTCATTATCGATTTAAACTCTACATTACATTAAGAATTCTGCAAAATATCCTCAAAGTTGCAATGGCAATTTACAATTATATTCAAATATATTATTCATGCATCATATTTAATTATGCATAAGAATTTTAGATGAAGTCTATATTAAATCATCACGAGAACTTTTCTACATTCCTTTCTAGTTCTTCCTTATGTCCAGTTTTTCTTCTTTCTTACGTAAAAGTCTCCAAAAGAATTTGCATAATTTAAAGACTCCTACAAATTTTTTTTCTTTATTTGTATATTGCAAGAAGTTGTTCAGGTATTTTAAACGGAGTTTTTGCACTTTGATTATAATAATTATCATATTATGTATTTTATTAAATGTCGAAAGGATTGATTTGAGAAATTCATTGATTTGAGAAATTTCTAAACGAAGGAAACTTTTCTTAGAATTTAAAATACTTCCATTAATAAAAATTTTTTTCTACAATTTTCAGGTCCTTAAAATGAAACAAAATACGTTAATACTGCTGATTGCAGTAGCGTTGGCCTGTCAGGCAAATGCTCACCCCTATTCGAACGTCCCCGAAGGTTCACTTCAAGTAGATGAATACCACTATAAAAAATCTAGTTCAGACAGTTTCAGTGAATTGAATCAAGAGACTGTTCCCTTCGAAGCGAATGCTAAGATCGACTTTTCTGGGAGTGCAAATGAAATCAACCAACTCCAGGGTTTCAATTCTGGTTCTGGTCAAGATTCTGCAAAACAGAATTCTAAAGAGAGTGGATACTACTATGAGAAGAAAATGGCCGGAAATCCGTTCCTGAATGGTCAACAACAGAGTGGATGTAGCTCTTCTTCCTGCACTGCTAGTGCTAGTTTTGATCTCAAGAAAGGCAATGTCAATATTCAAGCCAAAGATCAACGAAATCATATTACTGTCTCTGCTCAAAGAAATCCATTCCTGAACCAAGCTTCTGCTTCTGCTTCTGCATCTGCATCTTCTGGATCTGTAAGTCTTTACGTCTCTTTGCATTTTTGTAGTTAAAGATTACGTGATTGACTGTAAATAAGAACGAATGATGCTGGACTGATTATCATCATGTTTTGATGAAAATCATGATTTTATAATCAACACAATGATATTTTAATGAACACGTTGTTGAAAACAGACCATACTATTCCACTCATCAGCATAATGTTCTGCTGAATGCTTTGTTAGTTTATTAAAATCTGTGATGATATAATGAAAAAGTCTATTGTTCAATTTGATAATTCACAAAATATTCTAATGAACATCTATATATTCTTGTGAATACCAAGATGTTTAACTGAATTTTTTGACAACAACTTTTCTCCTCTTTTTCCTTCTTTTCTCCTCTGTTCTTCCTATTTTCGTTCTTTTTCATCATTTTAATCCTTTTCGAATTTGGACCCATTTTACCTTCTACCTTTCTTTCTCTTTCACTACTTCTTTTTATCCTTACCCTCATCAATCATCACCTTCTTATCACCCTATTTTTCTCAAACAATATAAAAAGTGACATTATAAAAATAACCCAAAACACTTTTATTTTCCAGAATTCTCAACTGCCACAAGCTCCAATCTTCCCAGCACCCCAACCCAATCGACCAATCTCTGTGAATGTTGGAAAGGACAATCCCTTCTTGAAGCCTGGATCTGGATCTGCTGTTTTGACCCCTATTTCTGTGCAAACCAATCAACAAACCGACCAGGTTTCAGGCTTCCCAGATCAATTCTCAAGTGGTTCAGGATCTTATGATTTCCCTAGTTCTCAAGAACAATTTACCCAACAATCCTTCGAAACCGATGGTGGCCTCACCTTCAGCTGTGCTGGCCAGAACAAAATCTGCGTCGCCAAAAATCTTTGTGTGAATGGATACACCAGCCAACAAGGATTGTCTGCAATTAACTCTCAGGTGAGTGACGAGAATTCTATATTCATCTAAACCTGAAAATCATACCCACTACAACCTGAAAATCATACCCACCACAATCCATGGCATAATTGAATGACTCTTCTCTGATCATTTTTGTTTAATGGTCGATTAATCAATCAGACTTCAGTCTGATTTTAGTCAATCAGTCTTTAGACTATAGAACATATTTGATAATGATGGTAAGGATTAATAGAGTCAGAATCATTTAACTAAGTATTCCTCCATTGAGGATTTTTATCATGAAGATTATTCAAGTCAGGATTAATCTTTGAACTCCCACATGAATTTGTGAATGCTTATAATCTTGTTTCTTTAGTGTCCGAAAAGGCAATCGATTGAAAAAATGAGTCTCTATGGACAAACCTGTAGGATAGGTCAGAAATCTTTTTAAAGTGAAAGGAACCGTTGTCTATTTTTATTTTATAGAAGAGGTGTGTTCACCTTCACCTTCTTCAAAAGTTAATACGTGAGAGTTTTTATAATTCTTCTTTCCGGGAATAGCGAATTCTTTTTTCCAATGTTCAAAAGTTCTTAGAATCTTAAAGTAAATTAAAAACCTAAATCCTAAAAGTTGTTCAAATTTTACAGCTTTCTGAATTACAAAAGCTGCATAATATTAATTTTAAACTAATTTCTTAATAACAGCAGGTAAATTCCAGAAAGCAATGTTTTCGCACTAATCGATTAAAAATGGAATCGTTTAAGGATTTCATGTTCATCGATATTATTATCTTTAACAAGGATCTAAAAGAATATAGCATGGCATAATCTCTTCAAGTACCGCTCAAATCTTGCTGTTTGTTTACAATCGTCAAGACCTGTACAGACAAAATACTCGGTATTTGTGTAAATTATGCATAAGCTGACTTTATGTCGAAAGCTAAACAACCGTCGATAAAAATCCACAAAGTCAATAATAACTCACGGATCCATCATTCCCCCTGTTCTGCATGCGTCATCATGCGCGCATATTAATCATTTGATTAATCCACTGAGAGTTTATAACAGAATACGAGATTAGTTAGAAGGAATTTGCCCAAAGGCAGGTGAGAGATCAGCTATTATATTACCGTAATCGACAGATCACAAGTTGAGACACTGGGATTCCCCGAGAGTTAGGATCTTAAGGTTACGGTACTTTTACCGGAATAATAATAATACAAAAAAAATTAACACCGTTATAAACATTTTTGAGAGTTTCAGGTCCTGCGACTTCTCAATGAAAGGATTCATAATGTGGTATTCAATTAAAAAATATTATAGGCGTATTCAATAGGAAATATATTACATAAAATTTATGTAATAATCATCGAGAGTGTGTACATTTTTCAGAGTATATAAAATTTATATAAGCGTACTTTTAATCAATTTCTATAAACAATCTTAATTTGATTTCCGTTCGGAATTTAATTGTTAAAAATATAAATTCGAGAGTAAAAAAAAATCGCAAAGTTAACAGTACTTTCGATTTGGTCATATCGGAAAGGGATAAACAGAAACTGCTCCTAATTAAGGAGACAATCGAAGTAAAATCTTGAACGTTACCAATTAAAAGTTTAATGACGAATAGTACGTTTCATTCGCAGAGAATTTAGCATAAATTAGCATACAATTCATAGTGTGTCGTTTAATTTGAATCTTTCAGCAATGGAATTTTCTATTTCGTTCGGATTACTGAAACGATCGCGGTTAACTTGTATGTTATTAGGTAAGGCCCATGAAACTTAAATTAGAATAATTCACGTATAATCGCGATATTTACGCAACCGTGAAAATGGAGTTGGACGCTTAAGCTTTGAAGAAATATGGGCTGAGATTAAAGGATCGGTAGATTGGGACCAGTGGAATTTGAAAGAACCTAATTCTTATACCTTTCAAGGCCATTTGCAGGCAGACGTCATACACGGTACGTCACAACCTGAAATGTAATCAGAGTAGGTGTATGAATGGAAGTAATTCGTGAATCAATTCAGAAAATCGGCCTTGGGCTCAAAAACTCGTCCAAAGACATCCTGTAGGAGTAAGAATGAATGATCACATAATCGAAATTGTTATGCATATTAAAAGTCTCTGACACGTTTTGATACTAAGATTCTGCAATGGGGTTGAATATTTCCACCCAAGAAAGCATAACTCTAACTTCTTAATTTTTAAACTCAATTTTGTTTTTTTTTATTATTCTTATTTTATTCAATTCTCAGAATTTGGAGTTTGGTCTTTAGTTCTCAAGAAAAACATTTACTTCTTTCTTTTTGAGGTCTCTTGAAGACTTGGAAATTATTAGCATTACTTGGAAATTGCCAAGTAATGCTAATTAATAAATATTCCCAAGAGATTCTACAGTTAAAAAGAATTCCATTATTTTCGAAACGTCTTCGTAACTACTAAAAAATGTGCAACATTTTTTAGTCTTAAAATGTCAAAAGAATAAATTTTAGACTTAAAGTGTCAAAAGAATAAAAAGTAATTTGATTTCACATCGAGCATATTAATATTCCGCTTTCTGCAAACTAAATAAATAAAAACTTCCTTCGTAAGAAATTATATTCTTTATTAAAACGACTTCGATGTATTTGAGCCTTTCATCCAAAGAATGAAGAAGTGAACTTGCACAAACTTTTTTAAGTTATTTATAGAATACAAAGAATAAAAAGTCGTACGATAAAAAAGGCATATTTGACTCATCCTGTTTCATCTCAACAAAAAGGAATGTCCGTAATTCCCTTTTTATGATTTCCGTAATGGTTTCTTCGTTTTCGTAATGTTCGAGAATCCAATGTCTCGGAGGAATGACATACAATCGGAAATCATTTGCCGGTATAAGCTCTTGGCGCCGGGTCTGAAATTTTTTTTTTCCTTTGGAGTGAAAGTTCACACAGTTAAATCGAATCAACTCTCAAGGTAGATACTATTACGACATGAGGAACATTCCAGGACGTCCAGGACTTTTCGGCTTGATTATGATAACAGGTCATGGAATTATTCGGTTTATGACGCGTTAGATAGAAAAGATCGATCTTTATGGTAATCAGACAATCGTTCTTGGTGAAAAGAAATGAATGTCGATTACGTCTGAAATGTCTCATGCCTATCATCGAGCTCATTCGAGTGTCTAATGATGCTACTGAATTGAGTTACACAACAGATAATTTTCGAAATTCATTTGTCACACTTCGCAAATCGAATATCACTATCAGATTTCGAACGAACTAATCTGCATTTGCATAATAATATCAAAAACGTTTGTCTCAGATTTTCTAAAACACTGTCTTTATTGTTTGAATCTCCTTTTTTCTGATTGGTCTATTAATGCTAAAAGAAAAAAAGTTTCCAACAAAGCGAAGAGTCAAGAAAAAAATGATTTTAAATTTTAACGATAGAATTAAACATTCATTTCACAATAATTTATACAATATTCAGATATCAATTCGCCAGAGTTTGATATATCCAACTTTCTTTACTTTCGTTCATTTGAAGGACTATCCTCGTTCCACTTTTTTCTCTCAAATCTTGTTTTTGCTTCGTTTTGCCGATCTTCCACGACCCTCCCATATTTTTTGATATATCTAATGTAGTAAATACCAAGGACGAAATGACAAATGTCGAAATGATTCTGACGTAAGAAGGACAGATCTCTCAGATGATTGTTGATTCATTAGCAAAATATATGAATCCTGAATACTAATTATGTATCGTTTTCGAAAATTGCATGTATTTAGCAAAACGACCAATAAAATTTGACTCAGCCAAACTTGCACGTGACTCGTTCGAGACTTTCGAACTTGGGTGACTGCTTCTTTATTGGTAATTTCGAAAAACTGCTTATGAATCATTTAAATTGGAGGATATACTTCGGAATTTTGAGATTGTATAAATTTTCGAGTAAATAATGCGTCTATAAAAATAACCTTGTCATTTATAAATAGATTTTGCAATGCATCTTTTCGATTGCGCAGCCCCAATGTCTGTATTAATTTAGTGAGTGTCTATTACTCATTGTGTGAATCACAATGGTCCGTATTAAGTATTAGGACATTATAAAGTAATTGCAAAATGCGCGTGGGAGCGAAACGACTTAGGATCTAGGAGATCATTTACAAGCTGGATCTGCAATAAACTCCACAACTCGACACAATTAAACGTTTTTCTTTCGAGATTCGAAATTTGCATAGACCTACCATCTTTAGTCAAATCCGCATTCAAAATTAATTTTCCATGAAATCTTAAACATTTACATTAGTTAATAGAATAATTATTCAATTTTAATTTCAAAATTGAATCAAAATCTTATATTAATGAAGATTCCTCCTTCAATATTGATTTTTATCAACTTTAACATATTAAACTTACGACTAGTTTTTCAAATTATAAATAAAATTTGAAGCACCCTAAAATATTCGAAGGTTATATTTTATGCATTCATCAATTTTAATTACAATGATAAACTGAAGATACACTTTCGTAACCTTTGGATACAGAATTTTATGAAACAGAAATTTAAAATGCATAAATTTCATGTAAAAAAACCCGGAAGTGTTCATTTTTTAAATTTTGTTACGATTTATTTGAAACTTTAAGTAATGTTGAGAAATTTCTCATCAATTTTTCACATTTTTTATAAAATTCTAGCCTTTAGTATGTACAAATTTATTACTTTAATTAAGACAGCATGAATGATTATATTGGCTAAAACCGGTACTGTGTGTTTTCTCATTTTAATGGACGCCCCTTGGCTTTTAGCTACTGGGTACCTCCGACCCCATAACTCCCACGTGACAATCTCACATTTGTTGTCAGCATAATTCAACGATGAATTCAACACTAATTTTAACTTGTAAACACAATTTCTACTCACGCAAAAATTTTTTAAAATTTAAAAATTAAAATTTTTATAAATAAAGAAAATTGTTTATTTAATAAGACAGTTTCTGACATATATCCAACTCTCGTTGGTAAATTGTTTGCAAATAAATTTCTTTCTTTGCTTTCGATCGATTTCTTGCTACTCTCTAAATCTGAATTAGCAGTTTTCTACTAATTAAATAGTGCAGAATCGTTTAACAATTTCTTTAGTAAACATATCTACTAATTAATGGTAGAAAACTACTAATTTATAGTAGAAAACTACTAATTCATAGTATAAAACTACTAATTCATAGTAGAAAACTACTAATTCATAGTGGAAAACTATTAATTCATAGTAGAAAACTACTAATTCACTTAGTAAGACTTACTAAATAAATTTGTAACCTTTACTACGTGAATTAGTAGTTTTCTACCATTAATTAGTAGTTTTTTTCTAAAAATGAGTAGATTTACTAAAGCAATTGGTAATCGATTCGGCACTATTTCATTAGTAGAAAACTACTAATTCAGATTTAGAGAGTAGAAGCGATCAGTGCAAGAACGTGCGTCATTGAAATTAAAACAAACCTTGCGTAATCAGTCCTATATTAAAAAGCAATCATTTAAGATGTTTCTTAATTTCTATTAGCCATTTTCTAATATTTTTTATAAGGTATTATCGGAATTTATTAATTTTTATTATGGAATAATCGGAATAAAAAATGAATCCTTTTTATTCTCGCGCTCATTAATTTTGCACTTGTTCTCAGTTCGCCTTATATTTCTCAAGAGAATGTCGAAATAGTGCAAAAAATCGACCGAGCACTTGAGATGCTGTGATGATTTGGAAAGAGATGGATAGAATGTAAAGTCTTTTTCTTTAGAAAAGAATGTGAGTTTTTTTCGTTTCGCCAAGATGCGATTATACCAGTTACAGTGCAACGAGATGGTTGGTTTAATAAAATGGTAAATGGGCTGGAGAAAGTGGAATGTGTTTGCAGAGTGACCAAAGACCTAAAGATCGTAATTTAAACGCGATCCCATGGCCCGATCAACTCTTTGGAAATTAAGGTCCTTGGTTCATGACATCCAAAAATGACCCTAAACGTTTGCTCAATTTTTTTTACCACTTAACGTAGTGGTGAAATTTTTTAAAACTTGAAAAATTGTACCCTTGTATATTACACTTGAAAGTCTCTTAAAATATTTAATTTTAAATTGACACATATTTTTTATGCCACTCGAGTTTAATTTATCAGCATCTGCAATCGTGATTTATTAATCATTTTTCTTGTCCTTGAAGATACAATTGTGTCTGAAAATATTTTGCATACAAAAAAAAATAAACTCAAGGCTACTGGTGTTTCTTACAAAATACTCATTTAAGTTTGTACGCATGATACTATAATCTGATCCTGTTTCGGGTGAAAATTATGTCAATCATATGCATCGGAGATTGGTATGAGGTACGGCAATAACGTTCTCGTGAAATTTACAGAAGACAAGTATCGAATTAAAAATGTCTTGGGCCTGAAGCCTAATTATAAGATTAAGAAATGAATTATTATTCTCGACCGAAAAGTGAGCCGGGTTTCATGTATGAGAAAATTAATAGAAATGTTAGAATTATTTAACAATTTGATTAAAAAATCAATTTTGAAAGAAGCAACTCTCTTTGGTATGTCCTTATAAAAATAGAAAAAAATCACAAAGCTTTATTTTGTCCCCCAAAAAGATGAAATACTTAATAGTTCTAAAACCATCAAACAAGAAATGGTACAAATCCTTTTTTGTACAAAAATAGAGATGTAAATGAAATTAATTCAAGGAAATGTTTAAACCATTGATCTTCTATTGTTACTGTTGAACGTGTAAAAATTTCACTATAAAATTGTCAATTGTCGGAGAACAAAGGGTTCTTAAATCTTGTCCAGAAACTCAGGCCACTTCCTCATCGGTTATTCTCGGAATCGACCCGACGTCAGAACCCGTTTGGTAAAAATTCTTGGTAAACAATTTTTCGATAGTGCTCGTGCTAAAGTGAAAATTGAAGTTGCGAACAGAAACCAGGGTCAGGGATCATCCAAACGGTCATTTCTTTTTTATACATCAAGCAAAGTGTGATAGATCGGCGAAAGTGATGTTATGTCATATGTTAACCGATCGTCCAATCAGGAAGAATCTTCCACACTGGAGCCGTTGTGAGCAGCATCCTTGCGATCTTACACTCGGACGCCCGTATGATAGGCGGCCAAGTAACATCGTAATAATGCATACATTATAAAACGTACGCAACCGTGATTCCTTGGTAAACGCTCATTATGTCAGCAGATGGTACTATGGTGCGAACGATTATGAAATTCTCTTCGGCTCTTGGCTTTGGCGCCTTTGATTTTTTTTATCGCGAGTTGCTTTCGTTACAAGTGTCTATTATATCCTCTCACGACAGTGAGTCTCTATGCGAAAAAATAAGAAACTTTCTATGCGTAGGGCTATATATATAAATGCAATCGAACGCGATTGCGATCGACCCCAACGATTTCGAGATGGGAAGCGAACCGGACCGATGGTGCAACATGATGAGCCGTCGAGGAAAGGAAATGAACGTTTAGTAACTAGTTCCTTGACATTTTTACTTTATTTCTATTAGTCGCTGATTACACTCAGTAGTGATACTGAAATCGAACTTCTTATGGAGTAATGAAGTTTTCACTTTCTATCTTAAAATATACCTTTCAAAATTAATCTTCTTCTATGTCCTTGAAGTTTTAAGTTTAGACAGGATTTCAGGTATCGTGAAATTCCGGTTTCCTAATTTTATACAGAAAGGACGTTATTCTGTCCCACTAACCGTTTGCGTCGCCCTTTAAAATCCCTCTGCGAAATTCACAGGATCATTTTTGATCCTTGAATTTTTATAGTGAATAGATTTATAGTTATTAGAGTTAAGGGATTTCTGAAATACTTTTTCTAATTTTCATTGACTCCACATTAATGGACGTGGCAAATAACATGTTTAAACTATTTTACATTATAATAATCGTTTATAATGTTGGATGTTAATTTTGGCTTTAGGGTCAGAATAAATAATTCAATTAATTTTTAATTGAACCAAACATTTCGGCGCACAATGGTGGCCCTCATCAGTGGTTAATGTTTATTCTGAAAAAAACATTTACAAAAGATTTTTTAACAGGGGCGCAGTGTACGAATGAAGCCAAAATTAACATTCAACATTATAAACGATTATTTTCATCGAGGGTCAATACAATCCCCCACTGAGAATTATTTTACATTATATTAAATAAAATTACTTTAAAATGTATGCAAAAATTTGTTACAGCTTAATATTAGTAAATCTGTAACAAATTTATCTCCTTAAAAAAACCTCTTAAATTATTTTAATTTGAAGCTACTTCAATGTGAAAATGCAATATGATAGCATAAGTTAATTTAGGTAACAAAATTCTATCGTTGAAACCTTTTGTAAAAGTATTTTTGATAGACTAATTTGACATGCGAATTTCCACTTCTTTCGTAAAATAATAATCTTTTCAAATATGCTTTACTTATTTTTATAATAAATAATGACGTCTGAATTGAAGTTTTAAATAACTATTTTCGATCAATAAATTCTTAGTTCTTCGACCTGAAAATATGCTTTCTACAATTCTACTGAACTGGAAATATAACCTTTAAAGCACACCTTGACTTCACAAATAAAAAGATAATCAGTATTCTATTCTGATGGTTAAAAGTAAATGTTGCTACCACTTTAAATTTGATATTAACAAATATCAAATTAAATTTGATATTTCATCAAATTTATTTGATTTTAAAATTAAAATCCTCATCTGCTTGTCGAATTTGAAATAAATTGATCTGAACATAAAAAAGTTCAGGTGAATACCCCAAAGATTGAGAATGATTGGTGCTATTATATTTTACGTGTATTTTAATTCAGTATCATAAAATGCTTTTCTATTTGGAAGACTCATTTCCATACATTTATAAGCTAAAAATTCTTGTCGGAGCCGATAAACTTGATGTTTCTAAATAATAGCTAAAATATTATAAATAGCTGAAATATAGTTCTTTTATATATTTATTTGACTTGCAAAATTTCATTCAAAATTTCACATCACAAAACTTGAATTCAAATAAACATTAATTGTATACAAGAGATGTAAGGAATCCAAACTGACATTTTGATTTTCGGCGAAAAGTTCAAGATCAAAGATATGTTTTTTGAAAGGTAATATATCAAGGTGATCATGTAACCAATCCTTTTGCCCAAAATTATTCATAAACTAATAATTCAAATGGGTTTTCTTTACCAGGCAAACCTAAAGGAAAACACGAAAAACGACTCTGGTACATAAAATCCATTTGAATATAATTATTATTTTATGAATGATCTCGGTTAAAAGAATTGGTCACGTGATCTCCTTTCGCAAATATCATCAGCATCATTTTGCAGAAATTTCCTCCTTAAATCTACCTCGACAATTAATTTTCAAATATTCGAAAACTAATCAAGATTCAACATTCTTGTGACTTTCACCGTACAGAGAAATAAATTTGCACCGCAATAGTTTGCCTGAAATACCAGAAAATTATTTAATCACCAAAACTATTTTTTCAAAAATACATAAAACATCTCCAAATTTAGATGAAACTTTCGATTTCTTTTGAATTTCTCCTACATGTATCTTTTAGCAAATATGCAAATTTCGTTTTCTAGAAATGTAAATAATATTAGTTTAATTAGAAAGGTTAAAATAATAGAAAGTGCTTTAAAAATCGATTGCAAAAGTCGTTTCGAAATTACAACAATAGTTTTCTGCTTCCTTTATCCATATTAAATTTAAGTCGTAGTTCAGCAAGGTTGTTCAGACTTTATACTTCTCATTAGCCTATCTTCTTATAAATTAATGTTGCAATTTCTCATCAAGGGAATATCAAAACTAGAAACATATCAACCTTTTCATTACTCCTTGTACTTTTTAATCACATAAACAGGCAAATTACTTCGATGAGATCATAATCACAGATACAAACTCGCACTTTGATCTCGTGAGCAGAATTGTGTATATTGTCATCATTTACTTACTTATTCAATTTGCATATTGAATCTTCAATCATTGGTTACACTCGTCCATGAATAAATGAATGTGACAAGAATTTCAAAAATAATTTTAAAAATAACTAGAAAAAAATCAACTTACTTTATTCTTAAAGAAAATTTCATGAAGTTGAAAAAAATGAAAATAAGATTCATTTCTCAGAATTTAATCAATATTTTTTTGATAGTATAATTTCAAAAGTCACTCATGTGATTGGATCTTGGTCAAAATTATTTTGAAAGTTAAAAAGTGCTGTAATTTCCTGTCGTTCTTGGACCCTGAAGATCACAGAGATGATAGTGATCTAGAGACGGTTTCATGAATAGTAATTTTCGTAATTATGATTATCTCTCGATCTTCAACTTATCTCAATCAAAAATTGAATGTGTTATGTTAAAAAGCAGCCGAAATTAAAAACTGTTGATTTTTCTCAAATGTCATTAAAAGCAACCTTGAGACCTCAGAATTATAGTCTAGAACACGATTCTTGAGATGAGACTCTAAGGAAATTTGCCTAAAGAATTCTATTTTTTCCAATATAATACCGGTTCACCTTATGTAAGTTCAATGGACTTAAGGTCGTACAGCAACCTTCAGTAATTTATTTATTCCATGGTGCTACATATTAAGAAATCATCACGCGATTACTCAACTTTATTCATCTTCTTGCTACAAAATTATACGCCTGAGACTGTGTACTTGTCCTTTCTTATTCACAAAGGAAAATTAATATTTATAAGTTAAGAACCAAGAGAAAAAGGAAGAAAATCATGAAAATTGTATGGGTCAGATCAACACTGTTTATTTTAATCTCCCCTATTTTCTAATAAATACTCTTTACTAATTAATAAATCACTCTATTTGCAGCATTCAAATCAATTTTAATTTACACCTGACCTTCAGGAAAGACTCTATTTAATTGAAACTTGATGTTCCTCAAAGCACATCAATTCCCCGAGGTTCGTTAATTTCACGATTTATTCTCAAAGTCAATCTTCTCTTTGTCCGGAATAAATTTTATGTCTTCTTGAAATTTTATCAAAGAAAAAAGTGATGTCGAGTCAGCAATAAAAACATATGTAAATTAAATTTAATTAGCAGAAGTAATTTAATTAATTCTTGAATTGCGCAAACATTTTTAGCAAGTGTTTAACCGAATCGTAACATTTACATGAAGCTTTTTTTCCTGTGAATTTACGTAATGCTGCTTACAACTTGATATATAAAAAAATATAGACTGTTTTCTGAACCGCAAGATTGTCGGCATTCTCTTTTCAAAAGCAATTAACCTCTGAGAGAACACTGTGTTTGATTGTAAGCACCCACGGATGACCGCAAAGTTACGGAATAATTAAACCCGACTTAAGGAGGAGGCTGAATAAAACAAATATTATCACACAAATGACAACTCATTACCTTATTAAACTACAATATGCAAACAACATTTAAAGCGTCATTATTTATTTTATGAATGCAATTCTATTTTTGTAACAAAAATCATCAAATAATATTGTATTTTTCATTACTCATTAAGTGAGACTTAATTTGAAATTGATTAGTAATCCAAGATTTTTTTTTACAGAACCAGCAATGTAACTTAAACTTCGAAGTTTGCTGTACTTTGAAGACTCAGGTGAATGAAATTAAAACTAGCAGACCTGTCCCCGAAAAAACCAACCATTTCAGTTCAGGTAAATATATTTGATATTACTTTTAGAAAATTATCTACTTATGAGAATCATAAAATCTCTAAACTCAAATGGACAAGAAGAATTTATTTTCTCTATTAAATTGATTGATTATCATACGTATGTGCTACTCCAAAATAGTTCCTTAGGAACAGTGAAAGTTTGCAAGAAAGATTCCTTGAGACTTACGTCAGCCATTTATATATGGCAAGGGCAACATAAGAATTCGAGGGTCCTTAACCCTTGGATACAAAAATACTTTCGCAGCAGTGCATTGCAAACATGCAAACATATCGAATCTCGTTTCACAAGATACCTAACAAAATAAAAAATAAAATCTTCAACCTGAATTTAAAATCATACCAAGTTTGGCCATTGAGAACTCTTAAGATTAAAGCTAGTATTTTTAAATAAGGATAATTTATATATTAAAGATATATTTATATATTTCGTCATTAAGCCATAAAATGTGATTTATATGTTTACATTTATTTTTTGGTCATTTTCTACAACATTAAATTCTAACTGTAGAAGACGAGTTTTAAAGACTGTGAAAAAAATTCGATTTAAAAATAAGGTGCAACATTTATTAAAAGACGAGACAAAGAATTATCAACAGTACAGTAAAAAATGCATCCTTATTTACTAAATCAGGAAGGTTAACTAGAACCGACATAAACGCATTTATATAAATCTTTTCCTTTTATTTTGTAAATACTTTTGCAAAGTTTCTTCTTTTGCAAAGAAGGAAAGTTCGATGATAATTGAATCGAAACTCTTATAATGAACACAACTTGACCTTTTCCTCAATCGCCTAATATGACCATGAATAAGAGCATCGAACATTTATGAACCAAGCATAAAAGCACAATTATAAAGGTCCTTTTTTATTGCTTGCCAAAAACCACAAATCTCCTTTACAAATTGCATCACCACTGGTTATAAATCAATTATAAAATACTTTATAAATCAGTTGCGAATATTTCAGTTCACAAAAAGTGTAACCAGTTTCTTGAAATAAAAGGATCGAAAGAAACAGTCACGGATTTACGTAGAGAAGTTTTTACACAGCGTCTTTTTCAGGCTTTATTCTTAACGTTTTTTATTTAAATGTCAAATATTATATTTATAAAAATGGATTTTTTGAGCAGGTAACAAAGCGAATGCCATCGCTGGATCAAGTCAAACAACCTTGGGATTCCCTAGTGGTGGGTTATTCGGAGAAAGTCATGGAAAGGTAGAAGACTTAAGTACCGGTGATCTGACCACAGGTGGAAAGGGTGCGTCAGAATCAAATGGATATTTGCCACCCTTGGGCAGTGAACCTTCCAGTAATATTCCAGCATTCTCTCAACCACCCCAGGAACCAGAACTCGAAGGCAAGTCTATAAATATATTCTTATTTTCCTTCGAAAACAGGATTTCAGTTTATCCTTGAAATTCTCATCTTTTTTTACAGGACAAAAATGCACTCGTGCTTTTAAAGACCAGTTATCAGATACATTTATTCCCCTAATGCAAAGTAGTCTTACGCTAATTATTTTATTTTTCATTTTTTTTTAAATTTCATTTTCAATAAAGAGTGAAAATTATTTTGCTCATAAAATATATAATTTTAGGAGAAGCTAATGATGCATCACCCACTGGAATTCGTCCTCAGTCTACATTCCCCCCAGCACCAGAAATTCCTCCTCAACTAGGATGTGCTGCAGCTCTAATTTGTGTTGAAGAAAAATTCTGTACAATAGATGCAGTTATTAGTCCAGAACCTGTAACCCTGACCAGCGAACAATTGTTGAGAAGGGCACCCATGAGTGTGAGTAATTAAATATATAATTGTATAATTTAGGATAATTATTTAATTCTTTATGAATTAAAGGCTTAAATATTGAACTCAAAATATTCAAAGAAGAGCCAACTGAAGAAATTTTCAAACTCTTTTCAATCTGAATATAAATGATCTTTTTAAAACATTTGTTGCTATGACAAACTGGAGATACCAGTTTCAAAAGAATCTAATATTATTGGCACCAATTCATCAGAAGTTATCCACTGCCACAGAAATAAAATAATATTGAATCATAATTTCATCCTAACTTATTACCATATAAAGGTAGAAGGTTATTCCTCCTGTATTTCTAAACCATCATGTGAGTCATCTCGAAATAAAAACCAGAAAGACAACATGAAAGAGGATCTAGTATTTTAAATACTGAACAAACGGTCGATGATATAACACAGAACTTAAATAGTTCCGATTTCGTAATAGTCTCCCACAACTCTGAATTAATCACTTGTATCATTTCCATTCTCAAGCATTTTCAATTTCTTTTATTATTTTTGTGAAACTTGGAATACCTTTTTAAAAATAAAATTTGATTATTTCAGAGCTGTAAGAACCCTGACAACGGCATCATCGGAAAATGTTGTCGTGACCCGAATTATGTCGACCCTTGGCCAACGGGTAACCTGCCAGCAAACTACACTGGTGGATTCGATGAGATGGGATTTCCCACATTTTTGAACATCGCACAAACCCGACCTCAGAAAGGAACCAAGACTCCTGCCAAAACCCAACAACCAATCCGACCTCAGCAACCCATTAAATCACAACAACCAATTCAGCCTCAACAACCATTCACTCAACAACCAATTCGCCCCCAACAACCACTCACTCAACAACCAATTCGCCCCCAACAACCATTCACTCAACCACCAATTCGTCCTCAACAACCATTTACTCAACAACCAATTCATCCTCAACAACCATTTACTCAACAACCAATTCGTCCTCAACAACCATTTACTCAACAACCAATTCGTCCTCAACAACCATTTACTCAACAAACAATTCATCCACAGCAACCTATTCAACCCGAACAACCCATCCGACCAGAACAACCATTCATTACTGAAAAACCAATTCAAACACAACAACCAATTCGTACTCAACAACCATTCACTCAACAACCAATTCATCCTCAACAACCATTCACTCAACAACCCATTCATCCACAACCCACTCAACCTGAACAAACCATCGAATCTCAACCACCTTTCCACTCTCAACAATCCTCAGACTCTGCAGAAGCAATCCAGTCACTTCAACCCATCAGACCTCAGCAGCCTGTGAAAACCCAACAGCCAACTAAAACATATCAACCTACCAAAACTCAACAACCCACTAAAACTTATCAGAATGTGAAGACATCCCATCCCGTGAAAACTGCACCCCCTTCCAAGACCTTTAATTTCTCTAACTCGCCATCAATTCCATCTGGACAGCAAATAAGCGATGCCATTTCGAATTTTGTGCCCAATTTTCCAGTCAAACCACCTAGTCAAGGAAGTTTCTTGGACAATTTCCCAGGCTTGCCTTCAGTGAGTTTGCCAAATTTCCCTAACTTCCCTAACCCCTTCAACCAAAATCAACAATCTAAGAACTCTTATGACTCACAGTCCACGAATGAAAAACCAATCATCATCAACCCCCACACTCCTGGACTTCAGTGCGGTTTGAGAAATCAAGTAAGGAGTTCTATTTATTGATTATTAATAAGCTACAATAGATTTTCTATAAATAATTACATTATTCATTACAATTCATTGTGTTACATTTGTCTCTAAGTGTAATTTTAGATTTTTCTGAATATTTTTAAATAGATTAGGTCTGGTAATTCAACATTTTATACAATCTAAGCTAGGGAAGAGAAGTTCTGAAATAAGTTGAATTGATTAACAATTGGAAAAAGGGCAGTTTTGTTCAACATGTTTAATATTACCCAAAATAATAATTTAAATAAAAAACTCTAAAAAATCTGAAGGCTGACAAATTAAATAAGTTGTAATACAATTGTACAGTACCTACCACAAATGAGACCGCCTGTTTTTTGTGAGATGCATAAGTTCTCCCAATTTTTATAATCTACGAGATAAAAGTTTTTCCTCAAAATAATATGAAAGCTATTGAAATTCTGAGTTAAATAAGCTCAAAATAAAGTGATTTTGTCGATTCTGTAAGAGAATATTGCAAAAAGGTGATTTTTTAGATTTTTTCTGAAACTTTCAATATCTTACGAAAAAAGTAACATTTCTTAATGTCCTTAGGCTCATTTTAAAGGAACTTCATGGAATTTTACATCTATAAAAAAAAATTCGTCAATTTTCCCCCTTGATTCTGTCAAAGACTAAACTAAAAGGCACATAAAAGATGTAAAATTTCAATAACGTACATTAATTTATGAAAAAATTTAAAATCAGTTTATATTACATTTTATGTAATAGATTTTATCCAATATAGAAATATTAATTTCTATATTTTACAAAATTAATTTTTCTGAGTACCGTAGAGTGGGGTTATTATATACAATTTTTACGTTTTTTTCGAGGTTTTTTTTAGCTTTACGCCCAAAAAAAATTTTTTCAGCTTTTCCATTTTACAGACAGTTAGAGGACTTAATTCAGAAGAGAAATCAATAATTTTTAGATTTTTAAATCATTTTCTACTTACTAATAATAACTATTGAAAATGTGTACTTTTTTGTACCGCCGATCTTCTAAATAGATACAACTATTGTTTTTATATGTTTGTATGTTTTAAATGAATAACATAATTTTTTATTACTACTTAATACTACTTAGAATTATTATTTAACTGTTTGCGAAAACTTTCTGATGATAAAATATCAAAAAAAGTTTAATTATGAAATTCATGTTAGTTTGAGATTTATCAAACAGAAAAAAATTAATCATCAACATTAATATTAACGAAATATATTTTTAGGCGGATCTGCAATTTTTTTAACATCCATCTAAGATTCTAAGATTATTTCTATTAATTTAATTTACTGGCCATCCGCAACTGAGCAATTTAACTGATCTTTAATCTATAATTTAACTGATACAAATTTTCTCCTGGAAACAAAAAAATAACTCTGTATTAAAATAATATTAATTACAGATAACTTTTGAGAATTAGCATTTTCTCTTATAATTGGTGTTAAAATCTTCAAAATGCATCACAATAACTTGATTCTGTCATTGATTGAGCTGCAAAATCGAAAATAATAGAAACTGAAAAGTGAGGTTAGATTCTGATAGACATCCTCATATTTTATACACATGAAGTACTACTTCGTGTTTATACAGTTTTATTTTCAAACTATCAATTATTTTAAAGTATTATTTAAACTTATATTTTTAAAAAATAAATAATTAAAAAAGAAACAAATATCTGATTGCACAAAACTGAAAAATTAGCACATAGCATAACTTGCTGAACCAGCCGAATTGTGCCGCCGATCTTCGAATTTTCATATATCACTTTTGAACTAATTGAAGGGTTGCAGTACTGAACTAGATAACCAACATTTTACCGAAAATGAACTTTTTGCATAAAAATTCTTAAAAAACCAAATACATGTTGTGATAAAAGAATTTCTTCGAAATCTTATTATTAATATAGTAATAAAAATATTGTTGATTCAAAACCAGATAGCTGACTCTCTGTACTTGTCTCCCATCGTTTTCTTCTTTTTTTTTAATTTTCTAACCTTTTACCTTTTTTTAAACCTTTTTCTGACTATAGTCTTCTTCCTAAAAGTTTTTAAATACAGTTAAATAATAAAATACTTTTTTTTACAGAAAAAGCCCTAAGTAAAACTATTTGTTACTTTTTTCAGCACCAAAATACTAATTAAATTCCAACTTAAAATATTAAATCTTCATTTTCTATTTTAAAAAAACACTTTTATAAGGTTTTTTCACTGAACTTTATAAGAATAGAAATTAATATAATTTCTTTTATTCCTTTAATTTTATTTACAAGAAAATTATCGATTAGAAACGATATTTCTTAAAATTATTATCGTTTATTTATAAAGAAATATATAACTTTCTTGTTTTTATAGATCTTGCAGCGAAAAGTCATCGTTACAGTGCGATATCGTCATACTAAATCCTTATTTTCCCGGAACAGAATAATTTTTTTGGATGAAAACTTTTTTTTCTTATTCAGCCTCCTCATATC